>JANHFL010005116.1:10779-29162 GCA_032468155.1 Oxyrhabdium leporinum
CTCCCCTCCCCTCCCCTATTTTTCCACTGCCATAAAAACCTGGGTGGCTTCTAGTCACTTCCTCAAATTTATCTCCCTCATCATTGCTATAGAGGCACAAAAAGGGAAACTCACAAGAGAAAGTGCCAGCAACAGCTTACAGGAAAGGTCTGAAAACAGCAGAAGGGGAGAGAAAAAAAAAGCAAGGCATAACACAATGGCATTCTCTCCTATAAAAACACCTAATTCTCCCATTTGGTATTCATGCTGTCAGACTCCTTTGTGGCCCCGAATGAGGGCTTTATGTTTAGCCTCATTATCAGCTCAATGACGGAGGGCAGACCATGCAAATGAAGTTCAGGACCAAAGATATGTTGTTGAAATGCTGCAATTTGTCAGCATTTAGATAAACAAATGAGGGGCAAGTTATATCTGTGAAGTGACCCTTAGAGCCCTTTTGGAATCTTTTCTCTCCACTTGTTCACCCAAATCATCGTCAGGGTCTCCTGAGATTTAGGCCTTTGGTTCTTTAGGCAAGTAAAATATTAACAATCGCATATCATTCTTTTATTTTTAAGTTAAACATTGAAAAAGGAAAAAAACACCCACATTTCTCCCTTTTCATAATTCTCCTTGGTTGAACTTAATGTATCATGAGGATGTGTTTCTTCTGCAGTTTGTTGATTTTCATGTACCCCCCCCCTCCCCGCCAATAAACTAAAAATTCTCTCTCAATTTTTATCTCATCCTGTTGAGGTAAAATGAGGTAGAAATTTGTTCCCAACATCTCTAAACAAGACAGTGACCAGTAGAGTAGGTCATACTAGGTAATACCTTAGTGGAGGAAGTGTGGGACAGGGAAGAGCTTAAGTGATGCCTAACATCCACTAACTATCTAAATTTAAGGAGGAAGAACTGTCCTATTGCCAACAGTGAGCTAAGTTACCGGTCCAGTCAGGAAAGAAGAAGAAAATAGCTTGTCCTTTACTTCTAGCCTGCATTTTGTCTCTTAAAATTAGTTGATCTATTTGTTATTGTTGAACTGTGCTATGAGAAGACAGGTTTCTCAAAGCAGTATTGTAAGAGTTTCATGTTTCATAATTCTACCATGGAGAATTATTAAAAAGTCAGACATGGAAGCTATTCTAATGACTTGAAGAAAGCATTCCACAATGGGCAATGTTCTTTTACAAAAGTGATATACTTGCTTACTTTATCAGTGATAAAGTAGAACGCAGTCTAGGATGCAACATTACCTAGAACATCTTTGACACATATAGCACTGCTGGTATCTTGTAATGTTCATTCCCCCCACCCCCATGAATATTGTATCTACTGGCAAAATACAGGACACTTAGGACTGGCCAACTCTAGTGGGCTTGCAGGCCTTCTTTCTAACCAGCTCCATTACCATTGATTTATACCATTGTCATTAACTGGCTAGAACTGAAGATAGTTGCAATGGGGACCAACTAACATCTTGCTGTTCTGCTTTCAGTTTCAATTTGCTGGGCAATGTGATGGAAAGAACCAAGGTATGCCACATACTTCCCAAATTGTTAGTGCTAAGAATCAACTAGAAGTATGCTGATCATTGCGTTACTCCATTGTTTCAACATGCTCATTGATGTAGGACAGGGGTGTCAAACACAAGGTCCGCGGGCCAGATCCAGCCCACAATGTGGTTGGATCAGGCCCACGAGGCCATTCTGGAAAATGTAAGGGGTTGGCCCACATCGCTTCGGCCCAGTCCACTCAATGCAAAGAGGAAACATCGGGTCAGAGTGGCTTCGGCCCAGTCTACTCAATGCAAAGAGGAAACACACCAGCAGTTTGGGGAGTGGCATCAAGCTGGCCACACCCATCCAGTTGGACACACCCACCCAATCGGCCATGCCCAGCCAGCCCCCTGAGGTCAACCACAGCCCTGATGCAGCCCTCAATGAAATTGAGTTTGATACCCCTGGTGTAGGAGATGACCATGCTGAGCCTGAGGGAGGGGTCAAACACATCATCAGTCATGAATCCAGTCATGCCCACAAGAAATTTAAATCCAGCCCACCTTGAATTCCATTAACACTTATCTTCCGTCAATTTGCTTGGACTGTTCAGATTCCTATAGAGAGCTTAAGCTTGCAATAAATCTTTATACCCATTTGAACTGCCTGGATCTTATGATTTCCCTGATGCTTGGCAATCAACTGGTAATTGTTGATGGGATTGGATGAGTGATGGAATTTCCCCACGTTGGGAGAAAAGATTTAAAACTTACCATCTCTACATGCTGAGAATTGAGGGCTTTGTATACGTCTGTGAAATTATATGTTTGTATGAGAGAGAAATGGGGTGAGGCAAGATAAAAAGAGAGCTTGTATTGTGTACATTGTATAATAGGAAATGGAGAGTGGGAACCCAAGCCTAATTTATCGCTGATGTCATCTATGCTTATTATCACCATATGGTTATTAATCTACCACCCATTGCTTCATCAACCTAGAAGCAAAAGGATCGCCCATCCATGTGTTACAGACAGATATATCATCTATTACAAACCCTTTATGCTTCAAAGAACACAAAAAACACTCTTATTGTGCTAGTTGTTTTTTGTCTTTATGTTGGATTGATCTCTAACACACAGTTTGACTTTATTAAGTAATATTTATAATTTTTCACAGTTTCATATCCCCGCTGGTATCTTGATGCTAAAAATATTTATGATATGTATTCATAGAATATCAACTATCAGGCTATCTGTGCTGAGTCCCATTAAAAGCAGTGGCATGGCTCTTAGCCACGACTAGCTAAAATCCAACTGATTTTTAATGAATCAGTGACGTTTTTAAAAATGCTACTTTCTAATCTTTGATGAGAATCTCTGTGATATCAAAAGTCTCTTACTGTGTAGACTCAATCATTTGGCAATGACTAAACCGTTAATTTCTGTGGTTGAATTCTGGTTGAATACTGCCAAAAATCATTTAGGAAACAATAGTGTGTGTATGTGTGTTGTTGTTGTTTTTTTTAAAGTGGGATATATCACCAAGTGATAAATCTCATTGGTAAAGTAGCAGCTGCTTGGTTCGATTCCACATTGGAGAACGGAAAAAAGGAGAAGATAGTCTTTCTGTATTTAAAGTTTTTTTTAAAAAAAGGATTTTGAAATGATGGTTTCTCAGTATTTTTATAGGCGATGTCAGCCATGAGATGCTGCTAAAGTCACAGTTTATGCTCTTCTTCTAGCTTTTCCGTGTGTATCTATTGCTTGATTACAACATAAATTAAATGTTCCTTTTCCCCCCTACAGCTGTAGGTCTACTATTAAAGTCTCCTCACACACATTTGAAGCCTCTTGAACCTGCTTCAGAATGCAAACAAAGACTATAGAGTCAATCCTCCGGGTTCTTAAAGGGCTTTTAATGAGGCCTTGAAAACAGAGCACCTTATAGAAATCTAAGCAAATGGATTGTAACACTTTCTGAAAAGCAAGATTAGGCCACAAAAGGACTGCAATCACTTCAAGGAGAAGGCTGCTTCCCCCCTTCTTGCGTAGGATTATAAACAGCTGTTGAGCTGTCTAATTCTTTTGCAGCATTTCCCTCTGTGTGGCAGGAAACTATGGTGGCATGGGATGGCTATCCATCTCAATCACTGCTGGCCCCCTCAAGCCTCATTTGCAAGCCTTTTCTCTCCTTCTATTGGCCGCTTCGCCCTCTTTTCTGCTCATTTGAAGAGAATTATGTGGGCTTAATTAAGTATATAGTAACTTATTGGTAGCTCTGCACTCCATCAAAGGAAGGTGCAGATGCAGTGTGAAATGACGGGGGCACTTCTGCTGTGAAGGATACCAATGCGGGTGAGAAAACTGTTTTGTAGACCCAAAAGGACTTATTTGGGACTCTATTATTCCATTCAGGGCGACTGTGGCGCACCAGATGGTTACAATGCAAAAAGGCTTTCCACGACCATAAAATTATGCTGAACACCTTTTCTTCTCCAATTCACCATGGGACAATTAGTTTTTTATTGGGTGTTCTGTTGAATCGAAGTGTGGGGAGAGGATGTAGGCTTCATGAACAGGTTCAGAGCATCTTGGTATAAGAAAGAAAAGCTTGGTCAAGAATCAAAAGACTGCGTGCCTCTGTTGTTTCGAAGAGCCTTGGAATAAGTTGCCCTACAGCTTATCTGGAATCAGACCCCTCCTGGCCCCTCATGCTGCCAGAGATATAAAGAGTTTTGAATCCGGCAGGCTGTTGTGCCGTCTGCCAAGATGTTTCCACCCAACTGAGCAAGGCTTCTTTCCCCCATTTAATTCATTGAGTTGCCCTCAATAAAATTAATTCCTTCTCATCGGCAGCATTCAAGCACACAGTGGGAACAAAACCAAATGAGGTTGTGAATATAGTGCTGGTCATTAAGTGGAGGTACCCAACTCTATCTTGTGTTCATTCATTCTTCCTTCTTTGTGGCATGTGGAGACTTCCTCTTCCAGGGAACATGAAAAGTATTCCCTAAAGGTTAGTGATAAAAAGCTGAAGAATCAAGTCTCAGCGGGTTGACGCGAGCCATCGTCTAAAAGCTTGAATGAGGAATCTATAAAGATCTTGACCATTGATGCAAAGAATGCCATCTGTTGCCATGCTTGTGGGATCAAGCCTCTTATCTTCTCCAATTCTCTCTACACTGTTTTGGAAAGGACCAGAATTAGCCTCTGTTCCTCAGCTGAATTCTCTCTATGGATACTTGAAACGTTTGTTTACTTCAACTTTCAGGTTTTCAAATGTTTACACAACATATTTCTTTGAAAGCCAATGCCACTTTGCCAAGGGAGCAACTCTTAGACTCTGGCCATGTGACGTCCTTGATTCATTTTTTTGTTGTTGTCATTTTAAAACCTTTTTTTTTTTTGCAATGATCTTTTTGACTGGATAGGTGTTTTCTGGTCTTGGTATCAGGACAACAAATTCCAAATTCCAGTGCTACATATTGATTTGTTCTTCCATAATGAAATTCAGAGTATCCTGATAAAAAGGGATGGCTTTATAACTCTTATCATACACAGTTTTCTCTAATGATTTTGCCATCTAAACCCCCCCCCCCTCTTCTCCATCCCCTGATCAGAATGAGGTGGAATGTGGGTTTTTTTTTCTCATTGGATTCTGAAAAACAGAACACAAGTCTTTGTGGAAATTGATGGAACCAGGCAGTTCTTAAAAGAGGAACGATTTTTCATTTAAAAAAAAATGCCACCCAAAGAGATCTGCCCAGTTTTCTTTGCCAATAATGATTCCCCTGATGTACAGTTAATTTACCAAGGATCACTCTTAATAAATTATCCGGTGAGGGAGAGGGGAATCTTTATTCTTACACTGCAGATGTGGCAATGTACCATCTGTCTCTGGGTATTGGGTAGTTCTCTAAACTTCCTGAAGCCCTCCCAAATTCAGTGAGGATGAGTATGATAACAAGATTTTGCACATGGTTTCATGACGTCCCCCCTTTTTTTAATGCTAAAGCCATTATATGATGACAGTTCCAGAGCATGGATATAACTTAACTGAGTGCTTATTTCATTTAAGAAGAATTATTGGAACTTTCTCAGAAGAGAGAGAGAGAGAGGGGGTTGCTATATCCGAAATACTGGGCGTTGTGTGGTGTGCAAAATGTATTTACTTCTTTTTTTTCTCTGTCTTCTTCACTGTACTGTAAATAAAATCAGAACTAAAGAAAACAAAGGTTGGTTTGTCCCTTCCCCGCAGGCAGTCTGTTTGTCTCTCATGTCCTAAAGGAATGGGATAGATTCAAGGCATGAATAATGGGTAGAAGCCAAGCTAACCACAATCAGAGTCCTCTTCCCTAAGCCAAGCCAAGACATATGTTCAAATAATGAGAGAGTCCACTAAAATAGTGTTTCCTAATGTAACTATTGAATTTAGCAACATCAAGGCAGAAGAACCATATTGCTTATTTTCTTCACTGGGGATGGGTTATAACTCCCTAATTAGATCCACAGACATAAAAACCAGCTATAGCTATCACCATTTCTTTTTATTAATCTATATTTTGTTCTGGGTAGCGTAAAAGAATAAGAGCAGCAGTTCCTACCAATAATCATATGTTTGGGCTGCTGCTTGTCTGCCTTTGGGGCTGTGATTTCTCCTGATTTTCTTTCCAGCAATCCTCACTGAATTGGGGCTAATGGGGAGAGGGGGGGCGGGGAAACCAGCTTTAAGATAAACCTTTGGCAAAAGTGGTGATTGGACGACGGGAGGACTCCTCCCCTTCCTGGAGTCTTGAAACTCAGACTCTGAAGCTTCAGTTTTTGAAACTCAGTTTTTGAAGACCAGACTTCCATTCATTTCTTCTCCTTAAACACACGAGGGTAACAAATGAGGGATAGTAGGATATGAGAACTTCTTGACTCAACTATTGTAGGTTGAGCCGTTGGACAGCAGATAGGTCAACTTTTGGCAGCCTATCTTCTCCGACTGCATATGCCAGCATGACACCAAATCTTGGTGGCAATAGCTTTCTCTGATCCAGTGTCTCCTCTCTCCTACTGGGTCTTTGAGTTATGGCACAGCAGAATTCTAGATATTTTGAGACATTTCAAACTCTAGCAGGGCAGAACATGTCTAGCTGTGTGTGGAAAAAACTGGACAACTAATGGCCCTAAAGAAAGCTAATTTACAACGACTAATTGTTGAAAGGATGTATGAAATCCTTGCAGTGTTTTAATTGCTGTATCTGAAGGCAAAAAACAGTTCATAGGAGCAACACAGTGAAAATTTCTGTTGATTAAAATAAAATCAGTCATTCTCAATTTATCTTCAGCACTACCCAGAATTATGTGAATTTAGCCTAGAAAGAAAAGCTGGAAAGCATTGAATCAGTTGCTATGGTGATATTTGTTTGCTGAACATATTGAAATTATGAGAATAATACAGTTATGGCTTTCGTGCTTAAAACAACAACTTAACTCTGGTGGTGTCTCATTGAATTCTGATTGTGTGGCTCCAGAGGCTGGTGACCACATCCTACATTGGGGTTAGCCAAATAAAACTATATTTTGGTTTAAGTGCAGCTAGCTTTGAGGAACTGATGGTTAGAATATTTCGGCCACAGTTTATGTTGACTTTAAACTAGCAGCCATGAGACAGAGCTCTTGTTCCCGAATTTAACAGCAATGACAACATCTTTTTTCCTAGTGATGTCTTCAGAAGTTTATTAAGAAAGCTGCAATCCTACACGAGCTGACCCATTCAAAAGAATGGGGCTTACTCTATGTAGGGGCTTATGCTGTGAGATATGCTAAGCACCATATTATCTCTGGGTCTGCTACCTTTGTTCATTGGGATCATGTATTCAAAACATTTCTACCAGTCTTATGAAACCAGGGAAATCCACCAATCATGTTGCTTAAACTTGTCCCACCTTAAAACTGTAAGGCCATACCACTCTCCAGCCTTGTTTATGAGGAAGGACAGAACTTGAAGGTTGGGCATGACGTAGACCATCATAATTTTCTATTGAATCAAGGTCTAAAACTTACCACAGTCATATCTGTGGAGATTCTCAGTCATCCAGGTCATGGTTATCCCAAAGGTGCTTTTTTTTCAAGAGGCAACTGGACTTTGTTTTTTTTTTTGAAGACATTTTTCTTCTCATCCAAGAAGCTTCTTCAGCTCTGACTGGATGGTGGGGAATGGAAGGATTTTGATCAAAATCCTTCCATTCTCTACCATCCAGTCAGAGCTGAAGAAGCTTCTTGGATAAGAAGTGAAACATCATCAAAGAAAAAAACAGAAAGTCCAGTTGCCTCTTGAAAAAAAAGCACTTTTGGGATTATCACAGTCCTGTGGCCATGAATAGCATTCCCTCAGAACAGAATGGTGCCCACATCGCTGGGGTTCCCAAAAGCCCTTGAGGCCTGCTCTATTTGTAAGGCTGGTATTACTGGAACCCCTGTGGTGTTTTACCAATTGTTTTACCAATTGTAGGGTTGATTTTTTTTTATTCCATGTTATGTTTTGTGACTAGGTTTTCAACTGTTTTAATTGTATATATGTGGTCTTTGATTTACATTCATCTGACAACCATTCAAAGTTACAATGGCACTGAAAAATGTAACTAACAACCGGTCTTAGCACTTATGACGGTTGCAGCATCCCCAGAGTCACATGGTTAAACATTTGGGTGTTTGACAGCTGTCATGTATTTGTGATGGTTGCAGCATCTTGGGGTCATGTGATCACCATTTGCTTTAGCCTTCACAGCTGGCTTCCGACAAGCAAAGTCAGTGGGAAAAATTGAATTCACTTCATGATGTGATTCAGTTAACAATGGCAGTGATTCGCTTAACAACTTTGACAAAAAAAGGTCATAAAATTGGGCACGACTTGCTTAATAACCACCTTGCTTAATAACAGAAATTTTGACCCCAATTGTGATCATACATAGAGGACTACCTGCAGTCAAACCAGAGACCCAGCTTTATAACAAATGTCAGTAGTAACAATAACAATAATAATCCCTATAACTAAAACTAAAAAAAGATTAAATCTGCACTACACCATATTTGATTTCACACACAAGGGAGTCACACAAACAAGCATATCTAATTTCAGCCTCATTAGGAGACATTTTTAAAAAAAGCAGGTCCAGGAATAATGAAATTATGTCAAGGCATAGTTTTTTTTAATCCGTTTTATTTATATATATATATACACACACACACACATATATACACTTGCATTGCATTGCAAATATATATGGAAATCAGCCCCTGCAGTAGGTGAACTAATAAGAGAGAGGAGGTTGGACTAAGGCAAGCCACTTAAGCTACTGATGCAATCTGCTTCCTGCCACAGACTGGTGGGAAACTACATTGCTGATTTTTCAGCAACTGAGGTCACAGGGACAATCTAAGGGGCACAGAAGAGGGGTTTGGCAGCTGCCTGCATCCTTGACTGCCTCAGAGTGACCACCCTTGGTTTACCCCAAGAAACTCTTAACAGCACGCCAAGAAAAGCTGTGTTCTCCGGTCTCACTACATGATGCAAATCAAACATTATTTTGTTCACTATGTTCTATAAAATCCTGGGGCTCTGTGTATACTCAGCCTCTAAACTGAATGTGCCAAGGAGGAGACAGAGAGATAAGGAAGACTTGCTACTTCGCCTTTGGCAGGTGAATAAAAGAAGGCAGCAAGCAATGGGAGAAGCTCTACCTGTAACACTTGGAAACATCAAAATAGAATTCGTGGAATATCTGTCCATGTTATGGAGCAGCCCAGCCTAGCTCTGCCCTATACTTGTCAATAAGGAATAATGCCACAAGTGGTAAAGGATGTTAAGTGGAGGTTCCAATGTGGTGCTAAGCTGTGCAGTTGCATTGTCCTAAACTTTTCCATATTTGCCATGTACCACCCGCTCTTAGTTCTCCAAGTTTATGGACAAGTAAGAAAAGATAGACCAGGGGTGTCAAACTCACGGGCGGTGGGCCGGATGCATCACGTGCTGGCCACGGCTATCCCCGTTTTAGCGAAGGGGGAAAAAGTTGCAATATGTCACGTGATGACAATGTGCCGTTGTGAGTTTGACACCCCTGAGATAGATTATTTCCTACTTTGGCCTAAGAATGCATAGTCGGGAAGTCTCTTCTTCATACCATGATGGGATGCATAGCTTTGCCACTTGTTAAGAAACAAGTCAGCCTGTCAACTTTTCATGTGTTCTTTCATTGCATGAGCCTTAGTTGTAGACTAGGAGTGTAAGAAATGGGGACCAGCCTTTTAGATTTAGATTAAATTTAAATATCAGAGGTAGGTTTAAGCTATGTTATAATAGAGAGACAAAGAAGTTCTCTTTCCCTTTCCTCACCCCCCCAGACCCATTGAGCCACTTTCTGTTACATCATAAATCAGAGACTTGAGGATTATGAGCTTTCATAAATTCTGATGTGACTTAGTTATCTCTGAATATTTATGCTTCCTGAAACAAAATCAAAACTGTTATCATAGTGGTTTTGAAACTCTGCATTTTCTGAGAGGGAAAAAAAATAGTCTCTCTTGACTTGTGTTAAGAAGTTTACATTTGCCTTGATGATGTGCTTTATGGAAAGGAGGTGGTGGAGTTCTCTTTGTGGAGAAAAGAAATGTTGCAATTTGCCTTGCTGAAATTCCTTGTGTTGCCTTAAAACCTCTTTCCCTTCCTTCTGCCCCTTGATGCCCTCGATCACAAGTGAAAGCTAGAAGAGGTTTCTTACTAGACATTCACTACCCAGCCCTCCAAATATGAAGAAGTCTAAAAGATTTCTGCAAAAGCCAGCACGACACTGGAGCTTCCTTTTAACCTTTTTTTGCCTTGCCCAAGAGAAATGAAGATATTCAAAATCCTCTTCCAACAGTGACCGAGAAAAGTCTCTGAAGCAGAATGAGATCAAGCAAAGAAGACTACAGGGTACACAAGACTCCATACCAGAACAGAACATGGTCCATCCCTGACTCACCTCCCAGTATCTCAGTAAATATGGATAAAGTGACAAATTAAATGCCATCTAAAAATACATGCTATTGTAGGACTAGGCAAATAAAAGAGCATCAATCTAATTTAATGTGTAGAAAATTGAAATTATTTGGTTATCGCTAAACTGAGATTATTTCTTTGATGATTAACATTTTAGTGTAATAGACAGTAACAGTTTTGGGCCAGTGTTCTGTGGCAGAAATGATCATTTAGTGATGTTCTCTCCTAAGACTACTGTTCTCTCAAAAACATAGGCAGATAGCAAATCCATTAGCTCTATGGATCTGTTTTGCTTCATATTAGAAATTCCAATCTATTCATAAGGGATGAGTACAAAGAACAGACACAAGTACTTATAATTAACGTGGCTTGACTGGAGTTGGAGGAGAAAGAAGTTTGCTGGAAAATTATAGATCTGGTGGAGAAAGCTGAAAGACCTATGAATCCAAACAAATTTAGAGATGACAGAATGAAGTGATGAAATGGACTTGCTTAAGAAAATTTATGGACCTTTTTGAACAACAAATGTTGTGGAGAAACCTACTACAGAGATCTAAAATTCTGGGGAATGAAATGCGATTATATGGAAAGATCTCAGTTATAATTTTAAGGAAATGTTTTATTATTAAGAATCAATCAAGGATAACTGATCCTAGATGGACAAGAGACAATGGCAGCAGTGGTTAAGGTTGAAATGGAAGCCGTTGCAGACTTTCTGCAAGTAAAACACAGTAATAGATTATTAACAGAGAGTTTTGAAATTAGTTTCTATTGTTAGGCCTACCTGATAACTCTTTCTTTCTATAGTAGATAGATGATTTTGGGTAAATAGAGTTGCAGAAACTTATATATTGTTGACCTGTTTCACAAGGGGGGAAATCTAATAATATTGTAATATATTTACCAGTATTCAACTAAGGGGAACAATATATGTGTATTTTTTTAATGCACTTATTTTTGATTTTTGCCTGTTTAGTTCATTTTTTGCTCTTGGTTGTTCTTTTGTGAGTTTGTATTTTAGCTCTTGAATAAAAAAATGAAAAAAAATGAAAAGAAAATAATTAATGTTGCTTGAGTGATATTATCTTGATGAAGATTAGTGGTTTTCAAACTTGGCATCCTTAAACTTCGAGAATTCCTCAGCTAGTTAAAATCCACACAGCTCAAAATTGCCAAGTTTGAAATTGATATCTTTCAAACAAATCATTGATGATGCCTATAGAAGAGAAAATGGTTGTTTTCAGTAGAAAAATAGGCCAGGATAAGACAGCATCCTAGCATCTATGCACATATAGCATGACTCCCCTCAGTCTTGGGGCCCCATAAACTGCTTTGTTTCCCTGAAGCATCTGAGATACTTAGAGAACCCCACAAGTTTAATGTCATGGCTCCTGACCTCTGGAACAGCATTCAAGATTTGGGCAGCACCCTCCCTCCTAGGATCCTGAAAAGCACTTAAGACTCAGCACAGATCTATGGCCTGGGTTTGTGGTGATTGTGAGTCCTCACATTTGGTTTGATTTGATTATGGTTCCATTGCTTCATGCTGCCTGTGGGATTGAGTGTTTTTAATTGTTTTTGTTTTGTTTTGTATAAATAAATAAAAAGTAGTAATAATAATAGTAATGACTATTGTTTTAAACGGTCAGAAATATCAACCAAGGAGAAAAAGTGTAGGTCAGGGGTGGACAGGAAAATGCCTCGGTGCCCCCTGGGGCTGCTCGTTTTCTTGCGGACGTTTCGTGGCCCGAACTCGGTGACGTCATCGGTGCTAGAAGGGAGGGGGCTTTGCTCTCAAAAGGCACATAAGCATAAACGACATCTACAGACTACGCAAAAGAGACAACCAACAAGCCCAAAAGGGAACAAAAAGGCCGGCCAGCAATCAGCACCTGGACGAGCAGAGATTAACCCCAAGATTAACATCAGACCAACAATCAAGTCAACAATACCCCAATCCAGGAGCTGCCAAAGAGGCAAACAGCCCAATCAAAGAGTTTCTAAGAAACCCCCCCCTCTCCTCCACACCCCCCCCACAAGCCAAGACTGACAGGACAAGCCAGGAGAATAGAAACTGAAAGCAGAACCCGCTCCTTCCTAGCAGTGATCATGATGTTACCTAGTTCGGGTCATGAAACGTCTGCAAGGACTCAGAGAGCGGCCAGGACCTCAGAGTCAGAACTAAGATTTACCATCCGTGCCCAGGAATAAACTAGAGGAGGCTTCTAAACCGCAGCGCCTTTGTATCGTTTCGGTGATCGTGAACTGAATAGGACCAAAACCAAAGGGATTTTCCTCCCCCCCCCCCTGCAGCGACGTTTGCCAGCCGTGTTATTGGATGGACGGAAGCCTTTTAAGCGGCTGACAACCGCTCCTCTCGGCCCACGCAAGACGCAGGGGGTGGCTACACCTTTTTACACTTTCCGGTTCTCCGTGGCCAATTCCAGAGAACGGCTCAATCTTTGCTCCCACTGCGAGGGGAAGGGAGGGAAGCGCTTCCGGTTCTACCCCAAGGCAGTCTATGGTTTGGGATCAGTCCTTTGGGCATCTCGGGCACAGGAAAACGCCCCATCACTTCCGCTCCTTTTACTTTTATATTGCTTCGGATGAGCAGGAACTAAAGTCCAATTAAAAGCATGGTAATATTTTACTCAATTTTGAGGAAAGCTGATCAGCTCCTGCCACCTTGTGGGCAGAGTCGGGAGGAAATTATTTTAAAGAATCAGGCAAGACGACGTTCCTGGCCGGACCTGGAGCGAGATAAACGACGAATAAGGCCGGCCTGTTCGTTCCTTAGCATTTTTCCATTTTACGCACCCATCCAATTTAGTTTTGAACTTTTTCAAACGGAATAGCTAGCACATCCTATGTGCGCGCAATAAAAATGCACATGGAGAATAAGCCGAGGTGAATAATTTCTAATTACCGGGATGTTAGTTTCTGGATAGCTTCAGTTCTATTTCATTAGCAGCTGACGAGACTTAAAAGAAATATATATGCTGGCTAGCAATCTTCCTACGCATGCAGCCGATTTCATTTACCGGTCTGTTTTTCCCGGTTAAAATTCCACGACGCGTTCAACCCGTTAAAAATGTTTGGATACCCTGTCTCTGAAAAATTGTATACAGCTTTTCCTGTGCATTCTGAAAATGTTACTCACCCTGAAGGCAAATGAAGAGAGAGTGAACTCATATACTTCTCCGTTTCATAAACATTCTTTTCTGCCATTATGAATTTAACTAAAGAGGTATGCCTTATTTGTCCTTTAGCTTTTCTCCGTGGCTTACACGCGCAAGCATCACGGAGCAAGTCCTACGTCCCATACTGTAGATTATCTAGTTAGTAAGAATACGTGACATATAGAAGATGCCCAATTATCTGCTGAGAATATTTATATATCCAAGCATTTAAATTTTGCCTTTCTGGTGAGCATTCGCAATTAAGAAATGGAAAAAGAAAAGAGACCATATATAAAGATCACGCTATCATAAATCTCAGTTAAGAACAAAGCAAATGAAACATAACCTTTACGTAAAAGAGCAGGTAAGTACTACACAAAACCCTTACGAGAATAAAATTGTTGTAACTGTCATTTTACCCCGGTTAGGGGCTGAAACTGGATTTAATGCTGGTGACACATAATTAGTGAGATTTGAAAGCAGGAAAACAATTAAAGGCAGGAGTTCTCTGAGGAACCGATTGAATTAACGGCTAATGAACTGAAACCCAGTAAGTAGAGTTTCTAAGAGTCGCCAGTGCACCGTTAAGAGGGATGCGAGAAAGGAAGAAAGTAGAAGAAACCATTACTGGGTAGAAGAAAAACAGTATCTGACATTGGCCTGTGTTGCTACCAGGCGAAAGAATGAAGCCAAGAAAGTGCTGGTTCCAGATGGTTTTTGAGACAGGAAAGCAGAGAAAGAGAAAGACCCCAAACGCCCTGGGAACGTGGTACGAGGAGAGCCGCCACAGGAGAGCAGCAAAAAGCAGGAGTTTGGCAGCACCTTTTCCGACCAACAAATTCTACTGAGAGAGACCCAAAGGCGTCTTTTGCGTCGCAAGAAGTAACCTGCGGCACAGAAAAGCTTGAATGCCTTTTAATAAAATCCGATGGTCAGAAAAGGTGCTACCGGCCTCCTGAATTTTTTTATTTTTAGGATAAAGGGTAGGCTATCGGAATCTCTAAATAATTGCCAAATTAGTGAAGGCTGAAGGAAAAGCCCGCTTAAGAAGCCTATTTTTTTTTTTAAAAAAAAAAGATGAAAAAGGATCTGCAAAAATATAAAAACGAAATTATATTTTTTGGAAATGGTTGGTTGTCTCACACCCGCTTCAAAGTTACGTTAGTGCAAAGATCTTAACTTACATCAGCATCTCATCGAGGAATTTACTTGACTGGGATGATGACATCAGCTTTGCTGAATTGTATGTATGTGACTTAATTAAGGATTAAAAGAAATTTCAAAACAGAATCCCGTTTGATTAGAGAGTCTACTGCCAGTCATTAACATACACAGCCTGCATTTGTTTTTCACTTTAACATGGAAAATAATAAGCAATGTTTTCACATATTAAGTTGATTAAAACAAGAGGCATTACAAGCAAATGAGTTTTGATCAGCACGGAGTCTACCAGGGAGAAAGCTCCCTGCATTTCTACTTTTGCTATTGCTGATGGATAATTGCATGCTCGACTTAGGACTTTATAAAGAAGAGAAACAAAAACGAACACATTTTTTTTTCCCTTCTCTGAATTCTCCTTCCAAAACACAGAGCAGAACAAAACAAAGCCCGCTATGCTAGAACTCGTCGAGACGCGTAGCAATCGGTTTTTCTGCAAGGGAGGGACTCAAGAGGGTGCCCGTGCCTTTGGGCTCCTTCGAGGTCCCCAACATCCTCCTCGGTCCTTTCAGGGGACTCTAATTTGGCAGCAGGATTTCGACTCCTCCACCCAACTCGGCCCAGCCGATCTACGGAAAGAGGATTGCAATAAAAGGAAGCCGACCGCTGGCCTCTCACCTCAGCATCGGCCTTGGAGGCGGCGGCGGTTCTCCGGGATCTTGGCACCGCTTGGCTTTTCTGGTGACTTGCTTATAGATGTTCCGAGACGTGAGTCCCATCCACAGCAAGGTGGCAAGGGTGGAATAGTGCAAGATTATCCCAACCTGGAAAAGAGCCATCGAAAACCCCACGTCAGGCAAGAGGCCACCTCTCCCCACCTCCTCGCTCTCCGGTCCTTCAGCGCTTGGGGTTTAACCTATTCACCCGTTATCTGCACAAGCAGGTTTCCTTGTCCTCCACGCCTTGCCTTCCAATATTACGTCGGAGCTGATGAAGGGAGCGCTAGCTGGTGGAGGCCGAGGCTTTTTTTTAAAAAAAGAAATATAATTATAATAAATTATCCTATCGCCTGAAAATATGCTACCAGACTCCTAGTCGTGTATCTTGGAATGGAAATCGTTTAAAAAATAAAAGTGATGCCCTGAATGTAAAGTTCCAGAAAATGAGCGCTGATTTTTATTTTATTTTAAAAAAATACTCTTTTAACTAATGGACTTCTTTCTCGAGTGTTTTTTTTTCTTTCCCTGCAATTTTTCCAATTTCACTTACCGCTTGGCAGATGCTGGTATGTTTGGTCTGGGTTATGCCTCCAACGAACACCAAGCAGGTCAGGAAAATATGAAAGCTGAGGTTTATTAACATGTGCCAGCTTTTAAGGCTGATCCTGATGACACTGTGGATTGGGGGGAAAAAAACCACAGCAGTTATTTTGCAGGCAAACCTAAATATTAATCAATTAGACAAAGAAATTATTTGTGCTTGTGGTCCCCCCACAACTTGAAACCATCCCGGTAAACACAAATAACCAATGCAAAAACATATTTACAACTGTGAAATGAGATGCCCCCGTAACAGCAGAAAAAAAAAAGTCAAAATCAGGCAGCATTATCAGCTAAGGCAGACTGCTTTTAATCTTCGGGGAAGGTTTACTACTGTAACCTGACTAAAATCACCTTCTGCTCCCGTAAAATGCAAGGATTTTAGAGCCCGTTTATTAGAATAAATGCTCACTTTCCATGAAACCATCCTGCTTAATTTATGTAAGTGTTCTAGAACAATGCCAATACTCTTCAGACTTTAACTGGAGTTCAGCAGCGAGTTGGTTTCTTGCAGAAAATTCTCTGATATCATCCATCTCTTACGGACATCTTTCCGAAGCCACGTTAGGCTAAATTTGTAGAACCGCATCACAAATCAGAGTTGCTCAATCCATAAACGCCAGGAAGGGGAGGGGCTTACACAATTTTAAACGGCTTTGCCTGCCCCTCTGTATTTAGGATGCTGTTGTCGGTCCAGAATGAATGAAACCACGACAAAAGCAAATGATTAAACGAACGAATTTTGCAAGTATTCCGTAGAGCTGCAAGAAATGCTGGAACTACGGAAAGACGTCCCAGCAAGATTAACGAATATTTCAAGATAATTAAAGCCCGGAAATAACCCACTCTCCGCCGGAAGCGCCAGAGTGGGTCCCAGTGCAAGGAGAAATACATGAAGAAAGGAAAACTTTAAGAAGACTATATCCGGAGCAGACTTTAGCACTGGATTATGAGCTTACGGTGTAAGCCATGTCACGTGACAAGAGCCATGTTACTGAACTCCTGGATGATTTCATATTGGTATTAATAATAAATACATTCATCAGTAGTATTAATGAACGTAGCAATATCACGGCCTTCCCGCTCATTCAAGGTGAAGCCCTGTATCTCCAGTATTAATCTTCACACGGAGAGAGCGGGCCGACTCGGGTAAAGATCAGGAATGGTGCAAAGCATTGGGAAGAAATGTTTCATGAAGCACAAGCGGGGAAACTTTCTTCCAAGCGGCATTTTCACAAGGCTCGTTTCCCTGGCTCCAGTGCCCGGCCAAGACGGCGGAGGACTGGCTACAGGTAGTCCTCCAGTTACGCCCACAATCCAGCCCAACATTCCCATTGCAGACGGGGACGTTTGTCGAGGTGTTGCCTCTTTTTACGGCCTTTCTTGCCACGGCTGCAGTCGTTTAAGTCAGCCCCACGGTTGTTAAACCTGCCCTCCCCGGGGGCTCCGCTTGTCCGAAGGTCGGGGAAGGTCCCGGGACACTGCAGCCGTCATAAACACGAGTCCCGGGCCGAAGGTCTGAATTTTGATCCTGCGATCGCAGGGATGACGCAACGGTCGTCCGTGTGGAAAAAGTCCTTTTTCCCCGCCCCCCCCTCTCGCAGTGCCGCTGTAACTTCGAACGGTCACTAAGCGAACCGTTGTTAAGCTGAGGACCAGCCGTGCTTCAGTGCTTTTGAAGCAGCAGGTGCTCTGTTAGGGCCGGTGCATTGGCGGGTTGAATAGCCCAGGTGGGTGAACAGAGAGGCCGAACCCAGGACCCGGCTATACCTGTGGTGAGAGACGTAGCTGACTTGGATCGCCAGGAGGCAGAGCAGCAGAATCGCGGCCGAGACGTAGACAACCGGGTGCAGGAGGCCGACCGGCCGGGCGGGGCCTGTCAAGTCCTGGCAGGCGAGAAGACAAGACGACACCATTCAGCAGCTCAGGGCCACCCGGCTCCCCCAACTGACCCAACAGGAGCGCCGGATATAAATGAGCGTCGCCCCGACAGGCGGGACTGCTCGCAGTCAGGCTTCTCACGGCCGGACGGAAGGCCTCTGGGCAGCGGTGTGAAAGGAGGGCGCAGGAGACCAGCTCCAGGCGAGAGCAGGGCAGCCGCGAGGGCATCCCTGGGGCGCTTAGTGGCCGGAGATGAGGGGAAGCCGGGAGGGTCTCTCTCTCTCTCTCTCTCTCTCTCTCTCTCTCTCTCTCTCTCTCTCTCTCTCTCTCTCTCTCTCTCTCTC
>JANHFL010005116.1:57267-76422 GCA_032468155.1 Oxyrhabdium leporinum
GCTACTTTGAATGTTGCCTTCTTAGTGTACTGCAACCATCGAGAATTGAAGGCTTGTGTTCACATTCACTTGGAGAGTAATCAGAGCAATTTCCGGGAGAGCATAATTGAATGGAAATGCCTCCTTTTCCAAATTTTCACAGCTGGGAACCTTCCGTTCTCTTGCATGGTCCTCCAAGAGTTTCTCAGCAAAAGCTGAGCGAGTTCAAGATAGGAATTGTGCCACTGACAGATAACAACATGATGTCTGCATCTTTAATTCTCATCGGACTGTGAGGAGATTGTTGCTATTATTATCATCATCACTGTCATCAGTGTTCTTAGCAAATTTATTAATTATTTTAAAAACCACATTTGCTGCCTTTTCCTTTTCTTAAGAGAGCACAGGGTAGGGCAAGAATGGGAATTCTGGCAATAAAAGCAGCAATGTACATGAAAGCCCAGGCTGCTAATTAAAAACCTTTAAAAAATCATATCACAATGACTTTAAATGCGAATGATCTCAGTCTAATCGCATAATACTTTCCTTTGTCCTCTGGGTCATGTAGTCACTGAGATGTAATATTCAGGAAGCACATTTCATTAGACTAAATAAAGCTTCAATCATGTGTAAAATTTTCAAGTTGAATAAGCAACCATCATATCATTCATCAGTCTGTTCCCCCCCCCCCTGTATTCAATGGGCATAATTTCTTCCTCATATTTCTGTGTTTATTGTTTCATTTGCTCCATAGGAATTCAGGCACTTTATCGAGATTGCTTGTTGTCAAGGCCAGGCTTGAGTAAATAATGCTGCCAAGGGTGGACTTGCTAATATGTTTCCTCTAGATTGTCAAGGATTTGGGGAAAAAATGATTGAACTTATGCTGACATTAATATAAAGGCATTTGGTTGCAGGGCGAGAGGGAGAGAGGAAGAATGAGGGAATGTTACCAAACGTATATTGTTCACTGTGAAATCTAAACATTTTATTAGAAAGCAACTATGTAGCATTCTTTGATGATCATTTCAAGATTTTTGTCAAAATTAGGAAATTGGAGTAGCTTTCATCTACTCTAGGACCTGTGCTTTCCAATAACAAAACATTTTAGTCAACAAAAAGATGTTTATTTTTTTTCCAAACTGAACTCTAGCCCTAATTCAGCTGGCATGGGATAGGGGGATCTAGGACAACTTGGTGTGGCCAACTCACTATGGAGAACTTGTCACGGCCAACTCACCACAGGACAACTCGTTGGAGGACAAGTTGATATACTAATATCAAAGAAATGATGGAATAGAATCATTAAAGAAGGATGCAAAAGAAGGGACAAAATGAAATGTGAATGACAAAGATTAAAATATTTTTAAAATTATTTTAAATATTTAAATTGAATTGTTGAATTGTCCTGCAATGAGTTGTCCCATGGTGAATTGGCCACAGTGAATTGTCGTGTGGCGAGTTGGCCACGCTGACTTGACTGAAGCAAGTTGGCCATGGCAAGTTGACTGTGGTGATTTGGCCACACCAACTTCTTCCGAGCTGTGGTAGGGAGAACCCTGTAATCATAAATTCCTAGTTTAGGCTTAGCTCTCCGTCATATTACCTCAATGAGAATGCTTAATGGTCCTTCCTCAATTAGGATTATAGTATATACAGAAAGTGAAAGTTATTAAAAGCATATGAGTGAAATGGTCAGAAGGGGATGAGATTAATATTAACAGGATTTGGAGAAGCTCAGATGCATACTGATGAGTGCTTAATTCTGAACACTTAAAAAAACTTTCTACTGAAATAAATGTTAAATGTTTCTATGAGCAAATCAATATATAACCCCAATCAGTATAACCAGAGCCAATGCTTACAAGACCTTTACATATTTTTATTTTCTAGGTAAAATTAAATTCTCTGGCTTGATTTTTTTATTGAAAAAAATAATGATATTGATACACCTGGACACGAGAATAACGAATCCACTTATGACAAATAAATCAAGATTATTTGTTCATGGATATGATATTTCTCCCTTGTTTTGATTTTTCTTTATGAAATTAAAATCAGATCAATATTAAACATTTTACCTGTGGTAATATTGTTTGGTCTTCATTTGTAATGCAACAAGCATACATTGTATTTAAATGTCTAATGATAATTGGTTAAATTATGCAGATATACAGTACTAGAGATTTCGTTAAAATGAATATATGCAAATCCATAACTACATCTAGCTTATGCCACATCTGGAATATATATCTTGTTCTTAGTGAACAGCTAGATCTGTTTCTGGTTTCTGCCATTTCAGACTGTGAAAAGGAATTTGGTTCCCTATAATGTAATGTATCAACATTTCTTAAAGTAGAAAAGTTAAGGCTTTAATTTTATGGTCCTTAGAACATTATTCCACAACCATAGAATCCCTTGATTTCTTTTTCCAAAATTGGAAATAGAATTCTAATTTTTTGCAAAAATTCTGATTTCAGCTTCTCTTATTTTCCTTGTTGATTTCCAAATCAATCACCCAGACATAGATGTTCCAGGATAGCAGATAGTTTCAAGACATAGTGGACTGGAGCCAAGGAGTTAGGGACTGTCTAAAAAGATGGTTATCAAACTCAATTTAATTGAGAGCTGCATCAGGGTTGTGTTTGACCTCCCTGGGGCTGGGGTGGGCGTGGCCAGGGTGGGTGTAGCCAGTTTGACATCACTTGTGCCAGGGGCACCTGTGGTGGCCCGAGTGTTCTGCCAGCCTAAACAGGCTCCCGAGCTCTGTTTTTGCCTGCAATGGCCTCCTGCAACCCTCTACCAGCGAAAACAGAGCTCGAAAGAGCTCGAAAGGCACCACAGGCCTATCCTTCACTGTTTCCAGGATGGCCTTGAGGGCCAGATCTAAGCACCCCTGGTCTAAAACATCCATTCTAAGTTCAGGATGCCTGTGTGATTGAGTGGCCCAAAAACTCCGAGAACAAGACTGAGGAATTAGCCAGCTCCAATGACAAGTCATAACAAGTAGAGAAATACTCTGCTGAGAAAAAGAGGATTAGGAGTAAGACCCTCATTTTTCCAGATGGCTATGATGACCAATAGCTGTGTCCAGAAATAGCCAGCTTTAAAATCCTCAGTTTCAAACAGTCAGTGATGCAACATTGTTTGAACCAATACCAAGTATGTTTGCATTTAACCTAAAAGTTCTCCTGGATGACCAGAACCTATTTCTGCAATATTCTTGGAGCTCATTTGGGTTCCAGTTGAACTTTTTATTGGACTTCATAGAACTTCATAGAATCTCTTTGTAATGAAGCAGTTTCTTAGCTATGATTGTAGATGATTGTAAGTTGTCTATTAGATTGATTTGACACTCATCAAGAATACAGGTAGGTAGGAGGTCTGTGGATAGAAAAAATGTAAATTCTCTTTGATAGATTCCTGGATTTGTCCAAGTGTACATATCAGAAACAATAAACCTAATTGTAACCATTTACAGTAAGTTTAGATAAGTATGAATCTGATGGGTTGAATCAAGACCCAAACACATGTTCTCAAGTGAAAACCAATAATAATTCTGATTCCTACGTCTGTACTGTAATGGAAAGTTTCACGCCACTTTCAGAAAACAATCCTTTAAGAAAAAAAGGCTAATTTTTACCATTATGTTTAAAAATGTCTTAGCATTGAAATATGATGGAAGCGTATACAGCATTGTTGAAGTATGAATCCATCATATTCCCAGTTATTTTCTTGCTTGCTTTCTTTTGTATAAATAGATTGGGCAACAGGAAGTCAATTTATGAAATATATGTAGGGTGGGCCCTTCCCTGGAAAGAAAAATTCCTAATGGCCCGACTTCAAGGCTAATAAAAAATGCTTTATTGTTTCTTCTGTTGATCCTGCTAACCAGACAGCAAGCCTCCTGGGCATACTTAAACCAGCAATCTTAAGCTTGCATATCCAGCGTCTCACACTATTCCAGTTTAGAATTTTAACTGACAAATTAAAAAGAGTGGTATTCCAAGAGATCCTTGTTCATCTCGATCCATTTCTGTGCGTGTTTGTGATGCAAACATCTTCCTCATTTTGTAAATTTTAGTTCGGAGTCCTATACATGACAGGTAGTCCTCGACTTAGAACAGTTCACTTGGTGACTGTTCAAAGTTACAACAGCACTGAAAAAGGTGACTTATGACCATTTTGCACACTTATGACTGTTGCAGCATTCCCATAGTCACGTGATTTACATTCGGATGCTTGACAATTGGCTCATATTTATGTCGGTTGCAAAGTTCCTAGGTCATGTGATAACCTTTGGCAACTTTCTGGCCAGTCAACTGACACGTGCCATATGCTAAATAAAAAAATTGTTTCTGCTTCATATACACTGTATTCATGTTGCATTTGAATTCCTCTTAGCTGCCCAGTGTCACACTGTTGAGATGGACACCCATAGAAATCCATATATATAAAAATATAACAATCACATCTGTTCTGGGCAGCCTGACTCTCTAAAACTTCACTTCTTCCTTTCTCTCCTTATTAACACGTAAATGGATAGAATACAAATCACCCAGCAATTAGAAGAGACTTTGAATACTCATACATTGGTGTCCATGAGCAAGGCCTATCAAATGGGTGACCAGCTTGAGCCAAGCCTAAAGCCCCCTAAAGAGCTGGCAGAGGTTTCTGCTGTGGAAAAATGACAAACCCCACTGCTTCAGTTTAAAAAAAAGAAGGGAAAGGTACTTCCAGAAAAGAAAGTGACTTGTGAGGCATTTTAAAATTGTTTTTATTTGTTTTCCGGCTTCATTTGGGATGCCCATGACTTTTTGGGTGGGGCAGGTAAGGGTGGGGGGAAGACAAGTCTTGAACCTGCTTGACGGTTCTCAAGTTAGAAATTCAGCACTATTTTCCTACAGGCATGCTACATTTTTGCAATTTTGAACTACTTTGCTCTTGAGAAATGATGCTTGAGGACTATGGTGTGGCAAAATGAACGTGATTATCGTCTCTGGGGGGGGGGAACGGCAACGGGAAAGTGGGGGGACCTCATACCAACAGGTGACCTGAAATGAATCTTGTATTCTCTGAACTGGTCCCAAGAGTGGAAGCTAATAGAAGCATTTCAGTGTCAAATATCACTTTCCCACATATTGTTGCTTCTCATTACTTGAATGAGACAGTAGTAATCGAGGAGAATGTTTCTGTACATGCATCTATGGATCTTTTGTTTCAAAATTGCATCTGAATATACTTTGCTGCTAATCCCTAGCTCCAGCCTGACAGAAGACAGATTAAATGTTTGTTAAATCATATGACTGGCTGTGAGAGTAGAAAGTTTGACAATGTACAATGTTAACTTAAGGACCCGACGGCATTAGAGGCCCTTAAAAAGAGGATGGGTATGCGTTTCAGGCATGGCAAAAGCTAAAAGCACCGAAGTCCCATTTGAAATCAGGACAGCTTGTGGCCTTTGGCAGCCTGGGTGTGATTTCAAAACATTTTACCAGATTGTGTGTTTTATTGTGACAGTAACAGTAAGCATATTGATCATACCTGAATGTAAATTTCATCAAACCAGATTTAAGTTTTGCCCTGGTTGCATCCACTGTTACTAGGAGCAGGGTCCTGCCATTGGGCAAATATAGACTTCAGTTGAAAATTACAATTGGTCCTTGATTTACGACCACAAATGGGGCCAGAACATCCACTGCTAAATGAGCTGGTAGCTAAGTGAGTCATGCCCAATTTTGTGACCATTTTTGCTGCAATCATTAAGGGAATCACTGCAATTCTTAAGTAAATCATGCAGTTATTAAGTGAGCCCATCTTCCCCCATTGACTTTGCTTGTTGGAAGCCAGCTGGGAAGGTTGCAAATGGTGATTACATGATCCCGGGATGCTACAACCATTATAAATACATAACAGTCATAAGTATGAGGACTTGTAACAAATAACTTTTTTTCAGGGATGTCGTAACTTTGAATGGCCACTAAATGAATGGTCATAAATTGAGGATTACTTGGAGTTATTGCAAAGATAGTAATTCAGTCTCAGGGAGATCTGCCTTGTGGGTGGTGTTGCACATAAATACTGAACAAGTTTTCTTAGGCTTCCAAATGTTTTTTACGTTGCTTTCCTATCATTATTTCAATAGTTTTGAAAATAAAATATTTATTTATTTTAGGGGTACTGACTTTAAGGACTTCTTCCAAGTCAAACACATCCATATAGTAAATGTGATACAACTTAATATTATATGAAATTGTATCATATCATATATTACATGCAATTAAATGATGTTTGTCACTTACAGCCATGACCATACTATGTCTACAGCCTGAAGTTTCTTCAGATCTCTGCACAAAATTTTAGGAAAGTACATACCCAATTTTATCTGTAATATAGGGATACTAAAATAATTGCATAAGAGAGAGAATGGAGACTAGTGATTAAAGTATTAGGCTAGGACCAGAGAAATCGAGGTTAATATCAATCCTGAGCCAAGAAAAATATTGGATGACTTTAGATCGCCAAGAAGATAAAGCTATGTATATTACCTTGTGCTTCTAGAGGAAAGACATCTAAATTACTATTAATTATAATACAAATTCATGCCTCAAGAATTTTTTTTTCAATTAAACTCTATCACTTGGCACATTTAGTTTGTTCCAAGTTTAAAACAAGTAATAATCAAATGATAGGTATCATTTGGCAGGACTTCAGATAGACTTAGAACAAGGAAAGGTTGCTTTCCAGTAACTTTTAGAATTAAATGTGCTATATTCAACATTGTTCAAAAGGACTTTATAATGGAGTTTTCCTGCTTGTCTTTTAACCTTTTTCTGTGTTTGCTCAAAATGTAAAATCAATTGTAGAGGGTGATCAAACCACCTGGAACAGATATAAAGGGATGCAGTGGGTTTGCTAATAAATATGTGTAAATGAATACATAACTGATAACTACTCTATTTTTATGCTAGAATATTTACAGATACTTGTTCTCTAGTGGATACTGTACTTCTCTTTTCCTCGGCTCATTTTTTTTTGAAAAAAAATCCTAGTCTCAGAAATTCACAGGAATGATTCTGTATCCAATTGTACCCAAAATGCTAAAACAAGAGAATCATGCTTACAACTAAGGTACATACTGTCAAGACTGTGAGTTCTCCCGCTGTAACATATGAGTGTGAAAGGTAGATTATCAGGAAAGGTGATTTTAAAAAAGAATGCCTTTTAATCGCACTGCTGTAGAAAATGGTTGATAACATTTTGGATCTCAAGAAGAGCAAATGATTCTATTCTAGATGAAATAAAACCAAACTGCTCACTGATAACAAAGCACTGATAACCGAAGTTATGAAATCCATTTTAGAAGTTATATGCTGGACCCTTAATGTTAAAGCAAGAATCATGGGAGAAGATTCTGATGGTTGGAGAAACTGGAAGCAAGAAAAATCAGGCAGATGGTATGGCTACTGTGTGCTCACTGATAATAGCAATAGCTAGTGCTATTCATAGTGCTTCACAGCCCTCTCTAAGCATTTTATAGAGTCAGCATATTGCCCTCTACAATGGGGGTCTTCATTTTACTGACCTCGGAAGGATGGAAATGTGAGTCAACCTTGAGCCGGTTGGGATCAAACTTCTGGCTCTGGGCTGAGTTAGCCTGCAATACTGCATTCCAACCACTGCATCACCACAGCTCTTTTTCATGCTTAAATGATGTCCATTGGCTCATGAAGACTTAAAAGTAACTAAAGGACTGAACAACAGTGTTTAACTTATGCATGTCATCATTCAAGCAACAGTTACATGCTTGTGTCACAATGCCTGGTGCAAATATGTAAATTATGACATTTGAGTAATATAGTCATTTGCCTCCTTAATGTCCCTGCAGAAGCTTTAAACTTAAATGAAGAATGGAGCCATATTTCCATGACTAGAAAGCCAAAGGAAAGCTTACGTCTTTTTGGCTCCCCGTGGGGGCATAAGAACTATTCCTTTTATTGCTATGATTAAAAAAATAATTGAATTGATAACAAGAAAACAAAATCTTCTTAAACTCTAGTTTCCATATGCCAAAAAATCCCAGTTCTTCACTTACAGATTAACTTTTCCGTTGTATTTCCTTTTTAGAGAATTTGTGTTTTTTTTCTTTGAAGAAAATGAGAACTGGGAGAGTGGTAGAAATGGAGATATTCTAAATAAAAAACTATATGAGTTATTAATAATCTGAAGTTATTAGCAAACTGAGCTTATTAACAATAGAGAAAGATGGAGAAATGAGTCTTATAGTAAGTGTTACACACAGTTTAATTTTTAACTGTCAGGCAAACATGCTATCACTTTTGCATTTTATAACTATTGGATTTCTAGTTATTGTTTTACTCTTGCTTAACCTAAACTTCCACCAGTCTAATTCAATGTAGCACCTTGCAACTTCCAGCTATAGGGTTGGCCTAAATATTACCTTTTCCCAGCTACTGTAGTCAATAAGGGGGCTGAGGGAGAGATTCTTGTGGATGAAAGTTTGAAGGGACCCATTCAAAAATGTCAAGAAAGAAAAATGCAATCGGCTTGCTGAGGAAAAAGGTTCAAAATAGAAAAGAGAAGACCTTACAAAAGAAGACAAAAACTCATCTTTTTGCAGTTTGCTCAGGGGTTAAGCATTCAGCCCCAAAGGCTAATTCCAGGAGAAAAGGCCAAGAGTAGCATGAAAGCTATAAAAAGGCTATGTTCAGAATATCTTTTAAAAAAATGTTCTCCAAGCGAATACGAAATTATATTCCGCAAATATTTCTTAAAAACTCTGAGAACAAAAAGCTCAACAATCAGTCATTAGGAAAATGAGATGGAATAAAGAGGAAAATGTCCCTCTATTGGGTTACGGTCACTTTCTTACTCATTGACCTCCTTAAAGGTTCCTGATTTCCTGTTTCTTTTACCTTCTTCGCTCAAAATGTGGTTCTGGCTTGATGTGGGAAGTATCAGAGGACAGAAAATGGCAAACCAGCCAGTTTTCCATTGTTGGGGTGTGATGGCTTCTATGGGTGATGCTCATCCAGCAGCTGGGCACAAGGAGGACTTCTTTTCCATCTTCTGTGCTCCATCTGAAATTCATTCTGTGACATCAGCTTTTACCCCTGACAATGATTCGACAGTCTGTGTTTCTCATATCCCAGAGCCAATGAAGAATCTTCGCTCTTGAGAACAGCAAAAGGCCTTCTTTGTATTACCCTTTTGTAGTTTGTTTGTTTGTTTAAAAGACTTGTATGGCTGCCCATCCTGAAGCACAACTTTGGAAGGTTCACAACAACAATAAAATCCAGGATTATAAAAAGCATAAGTCATAAAATCATGAAAGCAAAACAAAACCCAGTGCTTCCAAGATCCACTTGGAATAAAAGTCTGTAGAGATTCTCAGTCATCCAGGTCATAGTTGTTGTCCATTTGGAATGTCCCTCAACCAACTCCAAACATCTGCCCCAGTGCCTGCATGAAAAGCCAAGTCTTGATGGCCTTCCAAAAGACTAAAAGGGCGGGGGGCTTCCGGATCACCGAGGGGAAGGTGAACACAAGTAGGGGCAGCCACAGAAAAGGCATGTTTCTGAGATCCTGCTAGAGGGCAACATTTCAGGCAAGGCACCTGGAACATGCCTACACCTTCTGTTCTGTTTAAGAAGTCCAGATAGTCTCAGGGAGAGACTTTTGCACAACTGGTGGTTCTGTTCCATACTATCCACAGGCAGTTTCCAAAACACCTAAACTTTCCCCATCCCCCACCATAGGACATGAGTAGCATTCATATAATTGTCTGACAAGGAGGGAAATCTGCAATTAAAATACCCTGTATCCAAAGGCAGCTAGAGGGACTGGAAATGCAAAGTTATCCATATATTTTAAAGCAAGGACAGGCAGAAGGGAGATCAGAAGGGAGGACTTTTGACTTTCAGTTCTCTTACAAAATTGCTGTCTTTCCTGCAAAGAACCAAAGAAGTATTATGGTGCCAGAAGATGACATTTTTAGTTATATAGAATGAGGCAGGCAACCATTTTACAACCAAACTCTGCACCTCCTTCCTTCCTTCCTTCTTTCCCTCTCTCCCTCCTGCAGCCTGCAATGGGATTGGTAACATTAGATTTGGCTAGTACTGTTTTGTTGTTGTTTGTACTTTTAGGGGATTAAAGAAGCTAATGCACCCATGTCTATTTATTTATTAATTACTCATATTTCAGTTAAGCAAGAAGTCAATTATTCAGACAAAACCTGGCATGTTTTTAGTGCCAAGTTATGATTGTATAATCTGGGGACATTCTCAGAACTTCAAAGAGAATGTTGATGAGCTTCATTTGGCCTGGGAACCACAAATTATCCATCTCTGACCTAGATTTTTTTTTTATGCAATCTTGCACTTTGTTAAAAGGAAAAAAAAAAGCAAGGCTTAATACATGCGTTGTCTTATTTTCCTGTTTTTGGAAAATAATTTTTAAGTTTGCCTTTTATAATTTTATTATGCTTGTTAGTAAAAAAAACCATATTTCTGTGTTCCAATGTCCTGCCCTAATAGAAGATGAGCTTCAGCTTGCTGCTGGGGAAATGTGAAGGATATGAGTAACCAAACTGGCAGAGGAGATGGGTATACATTTAATGGGAGGTGTCCCATTAAGTCCTGCTCTGGTGCCAATCACCTTCTGTAGCTGTGGAGTTGCCAGAGAGAAGCAATATTCCTATTGGGCTACACGGGAGACACTGATCCATGGACCACCCAGCACTTGGCTGGATGGTCATGAGGACTGTTCCAGGAAAGGCATCAGTGTTGGGAGGAAAGTTTTAAGCTAGGATGACCAGATGCCAACACCATTGTGCTGCATTCCCAGAGATGGTTTAAATGAAATGAGGCACATTTCTAAAGACATTGAACAAGCAGTCTGTACAATGAAATGAATAAATCTCCTTGTTTTGAACTGAAAACACAATTTTCCAAAAATAAACTGAAAACAAACACGTGCCAGAAACTATTGAGCTGTTATGTTCCTTCCCCACCACACAAACATTTCTTCCCCATTCCAAATCTTGCCTGAAATGATTGCTGATCTAATGTGTTAATAAAGTCAAATGTGATAGCTACATCTGGTGACATGTATTACCACTCTTGAGGGGCATATAACTATCCCCTTAATTGCTTCATTTAATTTTGCCTTGGATGTTCAGTTTCTAAATTACTGAGTGTGTCTGTGTTTCCAGGTGTCGATGGATAGGAGGAGAACCATTCCATGAAGATTTTTTTAAAAAAATTCACTTGAAAATGTCCCCTTTTCCAGACTGTATTAGCATACTGGGATTTGGTTCCTTAAAAGACACCTTGCAAAACAACTTAGCCTTTAAGGATAACCAAAGAAGGGAGATGCATGAAGTTTGCAATTTTCCGGCCCTCTGTCTATGACCACAGAGTCATCAAACCGTGTGGCCTAGATTTTGTATGAATCTCAAGCCCATCCATGTCTAGCAGTGGGTTGACCTTCAGCTGCTCTTCTGGGCTACTTGCAATTCAGCACAAGCCGGCATCAGAGGCTAATCAAGGATGTTACCAGAGGCCAGCCAGAAATCAAACCAAAGGCTTAGTGGCCACTGCCAACATCTACATTCCAGTGTCAAGAAGCGTCATCCAGCTGCTGCGTTGTTTGCTTGGAGGGTACCCACATCCGTCTTTGCAAAGCCAAAGCAACTAAAGGTCATTATCTTCTCCTCTGATTACTAGTCAGAAAGGGATTCCTGTAACTCTTTGTTGCCCAAACCACTGTTGGGTTGCTTTAAAAACAAAAATGTGTAAGTTATATCACAAAGTTCTATAACCTCAGTCTGAATTAGAGAAAAGCTATATAACATTTTATTATATGTTGAGGTATAGTGTCAAATGCAGAAATCTGGAAAAGCAACATTTTGAGAAATAAAAGTCTAAATATCTTCAATTCACACACAATACGGTCAGAAGCATGGCACATATTACGTATATTGTGTATGTAAATATACACAAAGAGACCCTTTTGATCCACTGAGAGAGTTATAGAAGGACCCCTAATATTTGACTTAGGATATAAAAAATATTTGAATCCAGCAAGGTTGCCATGATTTCTTAAGGGTTGGTAGAAACTGTAATCCACACATCTTCACGTATGAAGATTGCAAAAAGCTAACCTAGAGTTTCTTATCTATTTTTCATAAGAGAAAAATTAAAACAAAAAAAAATGATTTACCTATCTGTCTATTGTTATGGAGAAAGGAATTTAAGAGTGTGCTTAGTCTGGATGGAGATTAAAAACAAAGAAGATTAGCACTTTCTTGTGAAGGTTGGCAATGACAGCTATGAAGGCTCTCTTTCTCTCTCACTAAGAGAGACATTATATTTTTGCATTTATTTAAAATAGTTAACTCTGTCCCAACCTCTATGTAGAATGAACAGGAAAAGAAGCATTTATTCTGCAGTGTTTCCTGGGAAATAGGAGGAGAGTACATACAGATGATCTGTGAAAAACAGCCTTTAATTGGGAAGTCTTATACACAAAATGTCTCTGGTTTGCAATGCCAATGGAAAAGGAACAAAAGTCTCTCTCTGCTATCATTCCCCAAGAACTAATGACAATCATAAAGGACTGTGTTAGAACAATTGGACATAAAGTATGTTCACGGGTAGCCTTGTTTTTGTCCCAAAACTCCCATTGCAATGCTGGAATTTTGCCACTGTTTTTAAAGGATGGAAATGGTGCATTTGCCTGACGCAGATTTACTGCACTCATTTCTGTGTAAAAATGGCACTGCCAGAAATCAGCCATTCTGCCATTACATTTCAGTGGTGCAATCGGACTGTGCTTTGAGGGCTGCAAATGGATTGTGAATTGCTCACCTTTCCCCTACACTGGGATTTCAGAACCTATGGTCTTCCAGATGTTGCTGAAATATAGTTCCTGCATCTCCCGACACTGGACATGTTAGTTGAGGCTCCTGGCAGTTCAGCAGCATCTGGAGATCCAAAAGGATACTTTTCAAGGGAGTTACCCATCCACTTCATCATTACTTTAGCATTATGGATACCACCTCTATTACTCAGAAACATTGGAAGGATGAAGTCCAATCCATGTCTCCATGCAAATAAATATTCTTAGATTTCCTATTTATTGGCTTTATGTACTCTTATAATCTCTAAGGACACCATCTGTTAATAAAATTAAAACATCCACCTCTCTCTATGCTTGCCTACAAGAGAAGACGAGGTTGGAGCAGCTGACTCTGTTTCTGAGCAAATTTAAAGGGAAATATTTTTCTTTTTCTTCTGTGGGTTTTTTTTTTAAGTCCATGTGTTTATCCTCCAGTTTTGGGAGCGCTTTGTAGGGACCCTCTCAAATAAAAAAAAAATCAAATGCCAACAAGTACACAGTAAATGTGTCATTCCATACATCTCGTCTGGAATAGCCACAAAACTGTATAAGCCTGGGAGGCTTCACAGCTGTCCAAGAATCTAGCCCTATTTTTCAGAACTGACATGAAAAGAAAAGACAAGTGCACCTTACTTGACCAAGAGTTATAGAACGCAATTAGGCACACTACAGGAAATACCAAGCTGCTTTCTGGAGCAAGACTAACTTTTGATGAGGCTCTCCAAGAGGAGATCTACTGTGGCTTAGGAGAAATTGGAAAAATGAAATACAGCTCCTGTCAATATCTTAAGCAGAAGCCAAATGCAAGAAGAGGATACAGGAAACTCAGGATTTATTTTATACGACGGGTATATCAGAATCAAGCAATGTTTATGAATAAGATTCCATTCCTCAGAAAGATGGACTACTGGCTGAAAGCAAGATATGTTACAGAGAACATGGCTACATTTGCCCAGGTTTAAAAAAAAAAAGAAAAAAGATCTTTCCCCACTCTTTTGGTGCTTGCTATTTGCCTTATTTTTGTTGAATTCAGTTTTTTTAAAGTGCTTATTTAAGTGTTTAAATTGTTTCCTTTCAATTTTTTTCCACACAACTAAATTTAAATTTTGACGTGGCCATTACTTAGAGAATGGAGAGATGAAAGAATACCTGCCATTTTTACCAGATTTTGCAACTAATTTAATTTCAATAGCTTTCTTTTGATTGAACATTACTCCAGACTTCAGATCAATTCTGCTTTTTAGAGACCATCCTGCTGTTATCTGAACCTGGCATAGTTTTTCCGAAACCTGCACTATTTAAATGTGGTAGGATAATATTCCCAGAATTCCATAGGCAGCAGAGTGAACAATCGTATTTGGTGGGGATTCCTGGAAATTATAATTTCAAAATAGCTGAGGATACCAAAATATACACATATGTGCAAACACACAAGTACACACACACACATGAAAGCAGCTTTAAGAAATCTAGGGATGAGTGAGAATTGAGTTTGTTTCTGTTTTCATTCTGTAAACTCCATTTTAAATATAAGACAGGAAGAACTTGAAACTTTTAAGAATTTCAAATGAAGGGAAAAAACACCTGACACATTCATCTATCTAGGCCGAAAGTAGCTCTTTAAATAGTGTGGACTGAGTTCTTAAATAAGTCATTATATACATGATGGTGAATTAAACTTGCCACTTCCTTTATTTTCCAAAGTGTCTTGATTAGAACAGACAAATAAGAGAATTCCATTTTGTTATTTTTTTCCCTAAGAACAGCATTCTTATTTTTTTTCATGCAATGTACAGAAACTATTTTTAATTAAAAAACAAACAAACATCATGAATTTGGGTGAAAACAAAGCTGATGGATTCATCCTTTCATTAAGGACTCATGCTTCCTCTAAAACTTGCTATACTGCCACAAATTACAATGATAATGAATTTGTCCTCCTCCAGGAAGGATTTAATTGGGATTTAAATTGGTCAAGTAAGAAATATACCCCTAAGTTTCAATAATTATTTTTTGATCTCTTTATCGTGATACAGTGAAATAGTCATATAAAGTTTTTACATGACTTGTTTCTGGAGAATGTTTTAATTTATTTGATTTCATATCCTCAGCAGACAGCAAACAATATCATAAATATGTTCTTCCTTGGTTCAACCCCCCCCCCCCAAATTTATGAAACCAAAAGATATGTAATTCTCAAAACATTTTATTGATTTAAGCTTGTTTTTATTAGCATGAACAATATATCGGTCATCTTTAAATTTTCTCTTATCTTCCAGTAGAAAAGACTACATTTTAAAAAACTAGAAATGCAATTTCATTTTGAATTTCACTGATACATACATTTCTACAAATACCCCATAGTCTAAGATATACACTACCACAGATAGGTCTCAATTCACAACATTTCATTTAGTGACCATTCAAAGTTACCACTGAAAAAAGTTTCTTCCAACTGGTCCTCACACTTATGATGGTCAACAGATCAAAATTCGGGTGGTTGGCAATGAGCTTACATTTACGATGGTTGCAGCATCCTAGGATCAGGGAATTGCCATTTGCAATCTTCCCAACCAGTTTCCAACTAGCAAGGTCAAAGAGGGAAACTGGATTCACTTAAGGACCACCTGATTCACTTAACAAATGCACTGATTCGTTTAACAAGAGTAGCAAAAATGATTGTAAAATCGGACATGACTCACTTTGCACCTTGCTTAGTAACAGAAATTCTGGTCCCAGTTGGTCGTAAATTTACATGAAATACAAGATTCATTTTGAGAAAAGACAAAGCTAGCCATTAGTGGCCAGGGTCAATAGATCATCAATATATGATAATAACCTGTCCAATGATCGACAAATGTCTGTTTTTATGCTCCACAGATATGAGAGTTTTCTCTATTCAATTGAATTCAAAATGTCCATCCACAAATGTGAAATCTTTTATCGATATTTTTGACACAACGAGTTTTTTAATGGCTAAGTTTAAACATTCTGTAAAATAAATAAATACATATGCAAGAAGAAAAGGCTTTTCAGAACAGTATTCTCTAATAGAAATAATAACAATGTAAGGAATTCAATACTGTTGCTGATTCATGGAGCCCTTGTGTTTTTATTTAAAAAAAAAAGCAAGCAGATGGAGAACCAATTTACAAGCTTAGTAATAAACCAAAATCCGAGCCTCATAGCACCGACAAACAGTTTTAAAACTTATAACCTCTCCAGTTGCTCATGAACCCTGAAGTTTGAAAACTATTGCCCTAAAGAAATCCGGCTACTGTATTTTGCTTCGAGCCCTTTGAAAAATTGGCCAACAGGAATGTATTTAATAATATCATCAGATCTGTTTGGAAAGTAGTCAGAGTCTCACTCAGACAGATTAACAGTAGGTAAATAATTATCTCTTGCTATTGTCTTGAAGTAATTAATACCCTCTACGAAATCTTACAATTATTATAAAAATGAACTGTTAATTGTTCAGATTGCTGCAATATACCTCAGAAGGAGATGCTATTAGTTTGTTTTTATAATTCTGCTTTGCCACACATTGCTCTTACTGGATTGTCGTTCTTGTGTTCTGGATTCCCTGGAAAAACAGATGGCGGAAAGCATAGAAATAATTATCATTGAAATACAGTAATAATAAAAATAGAAATGTCTTTTGTCTTCCTAATGTTTTCCTACGAGTTCAGGGTCTGCTTTTTTTTTTTTAATTAACTGAGCATCGATCCATTGATTGACAGGAACTGATCAACTTGCTTGTTGCTTGAGCCTGATGTCATGTCCTGACAGAGAGTGACTGGCCCAAAGTCACTCAGCCGGCTTTGATGCCTAAAGCAGGACTAGAACTCACAGTCTCCTGGTTTCTAGCCTTGTGCCTTTGCCACTAGATCAAACTGGGTCCCCCTGTAATATAATGGAAATGATGGCTGATCATTTTAAAATTATGCAAGAGAGAAACATATCCATCTGCCATAGTGGTACAGCAACTCCATTTGGAAAGTTGTCACTCGCAATCTGTTTTGCTTAAAGGCAAACGCTTGAGAGCAATTCCTTCATAAGGTTAGGTGTGGACCAAAATAGCAGTTGACAGACCCACAATTCATCCGTTTCCTAAGAGAGCTGGCCGTGTACAGCCTAAACAATAAGGTCATTGTTTGGACAAGAAAATATATTTTGTTTATTTAAAGGTTAGCAAGTCTTTAAAAGCTAGATAAGGCTTCTGTGCTTCGGCCTGCTCAGTTTTTGAACCCTGGCAGGTAAAATATTCATACAATTTCAGGAGTTACTCGGTTGAAGGAAAATCCTGCCAGATCCCACAAACACATCTCAGACAAGCGGCAAGTCATCTGTATTTTTTAAAAAGAAAAAGCTATATCTTTATTTTGACTGCAATCAGGATGTTGACTTGTTTTGTATTGTTTTCCCAGTAAGACCACATCTAAAAATACTTCAAAATAACTTCTGGTGCATGCTCAGATCTATTTTATCCATTAGTCTGTTTCTCCATGTTCAAATCCTTCAGTAGAAGTGGATGTGCTGCAAAAATGATTCTGAAAAGCGTTTATGACTTAACCAAAGTATAAACACAGCACCTCTCTGCTAATCTTTAAGGCAACTCTTCTTTGTTTCTTGTTTTCTTTTCAACCTGGAAAAAAAAGAAAGAGAGGGAGACTACTACTTGAAAGAATCGACTCATAATTAATGCATCTCTTACATCATCAGCAGAAGTTTTAGCAGTATAGATAAGTGTGAAAAGCTTAAACAGTGGTTTCAGCCCAAGAGGTTATGTGCATTCCTCCCCCCACCCCCACACATGCAGACGAACCTCTTTCTGTCTTCTACATGCATACACACATGAGTTTTTTATTGCATTTATTTAATACAATGTATTGCAACTATATTATATGTACTTGTAGTGATTCCAAAATTAAAAAGCAAAAGTGTTTTTCACAAGTATAAGTGATATCACAAGCAATAACAATTAGGAATAAAGGTAAAATGTATTTCATTTCACTTATTGTTGAAGGAGAGAAAGAGAGAGAGAGAAAGAGAAAATTTTCTTTATTTACATTTTTATATAGTGTATAGTAGCAATAGTATTATAATTACATAAGTCATTATTATTCTTTTAAAAAATGAACCTAAGACATACAGAATTATACCCTCTGATCTTGCTGCTTTGCTAATTCGGAGACACATTAAAAACTGAGAGCTGACAAATTTGGTTAAGTCAATTTCTAGAATCTGTATAGGTTGATCCTTCAGAGAATACAGAATCAGTTGTAAATCTTCATGATTCAGCCCATCTTATATCTATAGGAAGATATATGTTCTTATTTCTATAGAACTAAGGGGTATTAATTTTTGCAGGCATTTTTTACTTAGGGTTGAAATGTTGAAATGTCTCTGGTGCTCTCTAAACTTGATTGTTTGCTTTCTGATGTTTCGTTATCAGATTAGGTGACATCTGTATCAGTGAGATGGGTGGCATAGAAAATTAATCAAAAAAATCAGTCAGTCAATCAATCTTCAGTGCTAGAAAGAACTGGTTTCCCTGCTTGTCTTCTCAATTTCCCTCCCTTTCTCCATCCACAGGGTTCAGTGAGAGCAATGTTCCAACACAAGAAAAGGTGATGTCCAGTTTCTCCTGACTATGTCCACCTAGATGAGGAATGCACTGTCCACAAATGACGCTGCCTCCTTGCTTTAGGGCTGGCAAAGAGACTTGTGCCAACATGCTCCAAGGAGAGTAAGGAAAAGAGAGGTGCTAAAGCTGCCATTGTGACCTCATGTTGATGCTGCCCAATAGAAGGAAGGAGGCTGACCATTCCAGTCTCAAGGCTCTATGTGCCTCTTTGAAAAGGAGGGACTGGTTGTCATGACAGCTGAAGGAAGCTGCCCACAGAAGGAGACAGAAAGACTGGCTGAGGTTACTACATGCTGACAAGGCTTGCCAAAAGGAGATGAGCGGATCTCTCTGTAAGATCATACGTCCAGTACACACACACACACACACACACACACACACACACGGGGGGGAGAGGGAGGAGGGAGAGAGAGAGAGTGTGTGTGTCATAAATGTGTACGCTAGGATTTTTTTCACACTTAAGAGCGACAGCCATACTTCAAGAATCAGCTTCAGGAATATTGTGGTAAAACTTAACTGCATAAGAATATTTGCATTATACAAATATTTTATTTGATTGTGTTTTACGTTACTCCCCCCCCCCCCCAAAAAAAATATCAATG
>JANHFL010005117.1:0-15559 GCA_032468155.1 Oxyrhabdium leporinum
ACCTTATTTCCAGCTCCATTGCGTTTCTTTCTCCTTCTCGCCATCGTGTGCAGGGAAACGAAAGTTTCCCTAAAAAATAGTTCAGTCAATCAATTCCAATTCTCACGAAAGGAAAAGATCTCACGAAGTTGGAATTGATTGAGTGAATTTGAAGAAGGAGAAATGCGATGGAGCTGGAAATAAGGTAGGCAAAGAAATGCTTCGAGAATTGGGGGAAAGCGAGGGCATGTGGGGGGTGAAAGCTCCGTGGCGTGGGGCTGCAAGGGCGAAACGGGCAACAGAGCAGCTGGCGTGAGGGAAGGGGGCTTTTCCTTTTCCCCTGCTCCTTGTAGTTCCCTCGCGCCGGCCTCTCTTTTGCAGCACAGCGGTCCACCCCACTAAGCCCAATGGTGAGCTTCGTGGCACCTAAGCAGGGGCCAGGTCACCACTCTGCCTGTCCATGGAGCTTGCCTGCCTCTGGCTGCCACTGCTGGGGGCGGAATCATAAAGGGACAGGCTGTGGCCGCTCCCAGCTCAGTTCTCGCCGACAAAGAGGTGATGGCTGGAGGCCGGTGAAAAGTGGCGCTGGAAGCCTCCAGCCGCCACCTCTTTGTCTGTGCTAGAAGCCTCCAGCCGCCATTCCGGACGGCAAAGAGGTGATGGCCAGAGGCCCTTCGTGTCGGCAAAAAGCAGCACCAGAAGCCTCTAGCCATCACCTCTTTGCCGGCACTAGAAGCCTCCAGCCGCCATTCCCGGCTCCGTTCCAGGCGGCAAAGAGGTGGTGGCCGGAGGCCCTTCGCTCCAGCAAAAAGCGGCGCCAGAAGCCTCCAGCCGCCACCTCTTTGCCGGCGCTAGAAACCTCCAGCCATCACCTGTTTGCCTTCTTTTTTTCTGACTAACCTTTTGCCTGCACTCGGCAGGCAGTCAGCATCTCCGTCTCTACAGCATCGGTTATGTGACTGGGTGGGCGTGGCCAACTCGATGTCACTCACAGCAAGGTTCCACCGCCCCACCTTGCCATGAGTGATGTTGAGTTGGCCATGCCCACTCAGTGACATGACCCCCACCAAGCCACGCCCATAGAATCGGTGATGAAAACAATTAGATTTCACCACTGGATAGAACCTCAATAATACTGCTGTTGGATAAAGATTTAAAACTGAGTATCATCTGCATAAGCTGTTATGTCCCTCTGCCAATCTATAACATCATCCAATGGTCTCATGTTAAATGGAGGAAAATGCTGAGCCTTGAGGTACTTCCTAAAGTGGAGACCTAATTTTTCCCCTTCATTAGCACTAACTGGAACTGACACAGAGTTGACAGTAAAATACTTTATATTTCATTACCAAACTCCTGAGCTGTCCATGAATCAATACAAAAAACTGGAGAGATCAAGAAGGACCAGAAAAGTTACACCACCCCACTCTGAGTCAACAACAGGTCACCTACAGTCCAGATCAATGTCTTGAACTGGACTGAAGACAACTTTGTGGAAAGTGTAGCTAAGAACAGTGGGGTAATGAAAAGCCAGCAAGTAAACCAGCTTTTTGATAATTCTTCTCCAGAAAAGAAGAGCAGTTGAGATTGTCCACAAATGCTCCATACAGCTGCTCCTGGCAAGGAGACCACAAGATAATAATTTCACGTAGGCTAAGAGCTCTTGGAGATAAGGGAGTAACCATTCGTAATTGTGAGAACTGATCCTTACTTTTTTTTGTACTGTCATAATTTTGAATGGTCATTAAACAAATGGTCATAAGTTGAGAATTACTTGTAGACCATATCTAAAAGTTTTTATGGAAGGGAACAAGTTATACCTATCAAGACTGAGACTTTCGATTCAAAGTCAATTTAAAAATGATAGGCTAGAAGAATGACATGGAAAAAATGTTACATTGCATATAAAAAACTTGCTGATATCTTAATAATCAAAAACAATATACAAACAACAAAGCAAGGGAGTGAGTTGAATAATTTTGCCATATTACATTTACAAAAGAGATTGGTGAAAGTTTTGAAGAATTTTGTGAGAAGGAAGTTCTATGACATTATTTGAATGAGCTAAAGATTATTTAGAAAATAATTTAGGAAAGGTGAATTGACTGAACTGTAGTTTGGCATGATTTAGAGTGGCATGGTCTGCTTATCCTTGACTATAGGAGTTGCAGTCCAAGACATTAGGAAAGACTGCTACAATAGATTACGTTAGCAAACATACCATCCCCCAATCCAACTATCATTTATAATAAAACTTATTTTTAAAAAGTCACTAAATCCACAGTTGAACCACAAACAAGGACTGAAGGTTTATTGCCCCCTGCCTTTTGAGTAGTAAACAATGCAATCACTACAAGAATTAATGCTACTTCTGGTTTTTTTCCCTTTATCCAATTTTTCAGCATTTTCTACACATCTTCCTCAAAGGAATCATCAAGAATATTTTTTAAAAACCCTGTATTTTGTAATTTTGCACTCATATTTGACTGGCTGGATCAAGTCCATTATAAATTCATGAGACTGGGTTTTTATGGATTATTTACTCTAACAATTTGAATTTGAAACATGGAAGCAATGATATCAACAATTACTTCTCCTGGCAAAAGTGTTGTGTATGTATTGTACAAAGGGGTTAACCATTGTAAAAGAGAGCATAGCTGCTCTGACGCTGTGTAGTTTAACAAACTTGAATATGGCCATTTATACTGGAAAGACCTTGTGTATACTCTACGTGTTTATGTGTATGTATATGTGTGTGTGCTTCTTAAATGTGATTAAATAAAAGGTTACATTAAATAAAAGGTTAATATTTATCAAAAATGCTATAGGAGCTGGCTAGTAAGTACCACTCATTCAGCTCATCTGTGGCAAAGCTTAATACCAGTTCCAATTTATTGTCAACACATTCCTAACTGAGACTATTAGACAGATTTTATGACCACCAAGAGAGCCAGGCAATTAATCTCTTGTGTTAACAAATTTCAGCTATTACTTGACACTTGATGCTCAACTGACTACAATTTCCTGATGATCCAAAGCACAAGAGAGAAAAGTGGTGAGGCATTACAAGAAATAATAAAACGGCATGATTTAGTGTTTTTTAAAAGATTTGGCATGCCTTTTTAAAAAATCTGAACTGCTTGATTAAAGTTTCTACTTCCAAAGTAACAATACGTTTATTTTTTCCATTCCCATCCTTTATTTGGTCTTCATTTCATGCACCAACATTTTGTCCTCACTGTCTGCTGCACTGTCTAACACATCCTGGCATGTGATAGCCTCCTAAGGGAATGGGAATTGTTTACTAATTTCTCATTCATTCTTTCATTCCATAGTGTTCATAATCAATAAACATCTTTTTATTTTCTTACCCACCTTTCATTTATTCACTGAGCATTACAAGCAGTTTTGCTAGGAGAATAAGAGTGAAATACTAAGCAATATATGATGATTAGTGGCCCAGAGCAGATATACAAGTTCTGAACAGTAAACCAGCTAAGTCAGCAGTTGTGGTTAATACATACCATAATTGCTTCCCAAACTAATAAATCACATTGTTCAAGAGATTTTCCTCCTGAACAATGCAGTTAAATCTTTCTCTCCCTTCCTCACCATCATTACCTTAAAGTTTGTTATCTATCTGAAATAATTACCCTAAGTAATAGTCCACAGCTCAGGGGACTGAGTAAAACTGAGCAAACTCAGCAATGCAAAATATAGCACTATACTGACCTTTATTATTATATATGGTATTTATTTGTGCCATAATTGCAAAGAGAGGAAAAAATCCAAAAATGCTGAGCTCTGTATTAGTCTTGATATAAAGTCTTCATTCTTAAATTGAGTTTCTAAATGTAATTAGTAACTTAATGGTGCCTTTATGAAATAGCTCTTCATTGAATTGCACTTAAGATTGGATTCCTGAAATCTCAACCATAGTCACAGAGTCTGCTTTAATGGTACCATACCTTTGAAAATACGATTCATAGCAACAACACTAGGGTAGACCTATGGCTTCCATCTTTTTGCTTGAGGATTTCTTGAGGACTTCTATTTTACACAACAGAAAATAAGACACCGGACTCACCTTCATTCCCATCTAACATGACACTTTTCTTACACCCCAAGAATGCCTTTTGTGTTTGAAGTTGTTGCTTGATTAGAAACCCACAATATTCATAATCAGACTTGAAATCTACATCTGTTTGCAGTCACATAAAGACATTTTGAACAAGAAATTCTAAGTTGTTTATATTCTTCTATGGTCCAATAAAAAGCAATACTGATCTCTTTATTTTAGTTACCTGTTGCTCTCTTCAGATATCTCCATGTAAAATTTTATTTTGGAGTACTATGATTTGATTTGGTCAACTGTCTTCCTCACTAGGAAATGCTCTACTCATATATAGGTATCTTTAAATATATTAAGTGAAAGTGAAACAAATGGATTTTTTATATTAATTAGAAAACTCCAGTTGTCTGAAGTTCACCTTTGAAGCACATCAGGATATCAACCAGATTATGCCTTATTTAATATGTGGAATGACCGCTGTTTATTTGCAAACATGAGTTGTAGCTATACAGTTTAAAATATTTAAAAGCATCTGTTTTACATCAAATGAATAAATACAGTATGAAAATTTTCTAATTTGTGAAAGCTACAGGATATTAGATTATCAAGCACTACATTTATCCGGATTCAGCATTTCTGGAAATGTTCCTGCTACATTATCAGCAAAACAGTAATTTTTATATATTAAAAATGGAGACCACAAAGTTGTCTGGAAAAGTCAGGGAATATATACAAAGAATACATTTTTTAAAACCAGCGAACAGGGAATGTATACAGATAGAAGGCATTTTTTCTACCAATATAAGATGGTTTTTAAAAAAAGAAAGAAACAAAATTATATCTACCAGTTCTTTAATTTTCCAAAGTTCATGAGTATTGACATGAAGTATATTTTTAAATACCTAGTCAGAGAATAATCATTCTAATCAAATTTAATTTTAATTAAATATAAATGTAAAGAAATACATCAACTTTCATTTTTATCCTCAGCTGTACTTGCTAATTTTTTCAATGCAATCCTTAGCACGCTAACTCAAATGTTGAGTACATCCCTTAGCAGTAAAAATATTATATGTGCCTTCTCGTCACTCTTCCTGGAAAACTGTAAAAGTGTTAAATGTTCAATCAATCCCTGATTAATTAATAAAAGGAAACTTAAGTCTGTAGGTTCAATTAATATCCATAATTCTTAGCAAATGGTCAAATTATTATTACATTGATTATTGCTAGAATTTAACCCTTTTTTATTGTTGCATGACAGTACATTTGTAGTGTGATCACCTTTCTGATGTACAATAATATCATGGCTATCATAAAACTACAATTTTCCCTGATGAGAATCTTGTATATTTCATCTAATATTTAATTCAAATCACATTGAGTCTGAATTACCATGTGATACCATAAAATGTCCTCAATCCTGGAGTTCTGAAGTCACACTATTTCTATCCTAGATATCTGGTAGGCATATAGTTCTAGATCAGGGGTTCCCAATCAGGTATGCGAGACAATATTCCGGGGGGTGCGAAAACTTGGGTTTAGAAGTTTCAAAATTGTAGTGTGTGTGTGTGTGTGTGTGTAAAAAATTATACACATAAAAATATTTATTTTTTAAGGGGTGCGAGAATGTATCAGAAGTGTTCTAGGGGCACGGGGTATAGAAAAGGTTGGGAACCCCTGTTCTAGATTCTGGTTTCAAGGAGTATAGTAAGAGAAGGGAGAAACTTTGGGGAATTGATATTTCTACTTCATCCAAATTAGCACATGAATAATTCAGGATGAATGAGCAACAGGAAAAAGATATAAAAATTGAAACTTTCATTAAGGTAGGATTTAATATTTAAGCTTCACCTCAAAATAAAAACCAGCATTACAGAAAAAAGACAGACAGATTATATAAGATGCAAAACCACTGCTGTTACCAATTGTAACAAATAATTTTTTTAATGCAGATCTTTTATTTTTTGAAAGGGTCTATATATCACTAGAATTTAACAAAAATTAATCTATTTTGGGTGCAGATTTTTGCAAGAGTATGGCACATTTTTCTGCCATCAAGTGTCGTGTTTCAATAAGCAAAGCAATGATACATTATTTTCAATATGACAATAATAATTATATATAGCACCAATCTAACTGGAAGTGACTTGTTGGTATACAACAGTCAAATAAAACCACAATATAAAACAATCATGTAATAACAATTATTATAAAAATAAAGACAACCATTATTTAAAACTTTTTAAAAAATCATTAAAAAATGAAACTATAGAAACCAAAAAGTGTAACAATACCATATAGGTGTAGAGAGGTACATAATCACATACCAGCTGAGCCACCTTAAAATATTGCTAGTTCCCTGGGAATGCCAATTCTGATGACATAACCAGGTCTTAAGGGATTTCCTGAACATTAAGAGGGATGGAGCTAAACTCACTTCATATGAAATACAATATTGTTTATTCAGTTGAAGAGCTGAACATCTGAAAATAGGAACATAACAAGCAGCCTCTATAACAACAAGACATAACATACGCCATTATTACTGTTAATTACCTGTGTGATTGTAAATCTAAAATATCTCAATCTATTATGTAAAAATAGTTATTATCTAAAACAAGATAGTTAACATATAGTATCCTGAAGTGACAAATAAAAAGATAGTTTCTGTGACCAGTTATTTTCAACATAGCAACACAGAATCTGGCTGCTGCATAATTGATAAACAGGTTTAGTATTTTCTAGAAAATGGTTCACATAAAAATTGTCTGCTTTTCCTGGAAATTTACATGTTGGGGCAGAATATAAAGAGGCATAATATTCATGTAGAATTTACATGTGAAATGGTTTATATCTTGTCACCACATGGGCAGGGATAATAATAAAAATAAACACATCTGACTTATGCAGAATAAATTAATTGAAATATGTATGCAAATATTTCAACATGTTACTTGTTAATGTAGCCACAGTAAAATGCAACTCATTTACAAACCTTATTTAAATCAAAGCAATTGATCAAATGGAATAGTATTTCATTTTTTTTCTTATATTGATTTTTAAAAAATATGAAACAAAAATCACAGCCTTAAAAAAAGAAGAGGGTGACATTGATATCCCAAACCTACTTAAAATTGACTCAAAGGGGAGGCACAGTGAACTGCCTCATCCTAACTCTGTCATGGAATACCATTATTAAATTCACTTTTGCCACTTAAATTGAAGATATAGTGTCTTTTGTGCACTTACACAAGAACGTGAACTGCTTTGCTGTGATACAGAGCATGTTTGTGTATTTTAAGACTACAGATAGTAATGATAGTTTATTGATTGGTCTTACAACCATGTCAAAAATATAAAACAAAAATAAAATACAGGACATAAGTTGGAAAAAAATAGGTAAAAGGAAAATACAGTAATAAAATATAAATGCATTAAATACAAAGAAACAGCATTCAGGTAAATACATCACCTTTACAAGCTATCCCAATTTTTTGATATAACGGGTTCTCAGATCAACTGCATTAGCTATAAATTTAGCAGTTCCACTATCAGTAGTAGTTCTTCCAGTAACTAAGTTGGAAAGAACTGCATCACCATTTTAATCATGAGCAAAAGGCCATTTCTATAGTTTCCCATATTATAAAATACCAAAAAAGAGCTGCTTGTCATATATCAAGGAGACTAAACAAAGAAACATATTTAATAGTTGCATCTGCACCATGACAAAACAACATTTAAGTAACAGCTGACTGTTTCCATCTCATCTACAACTGTTTAGGCATTGATCACAGAATGGAAAAAAAATTGGCACCACAAAATGGAGAAAATTGTATTTTAATTGTTTCTTAAAGTAAAACTCCTTTTTTGAAAAAAAAATTGCTGTGGTAAAAGCACACCTGTTATATATTTTTAAAGAATTCACAGGAACTACTTCAAATACACAAAATGACCGCTTCACCAAGCATCAAATGCCGAACCTGAACACATGAATAATGTAATAACATATATGAATTAGAGTAGAAAGCAAAGTCAACTGAAAAGAAAGATATATAGGAAAAAGGAAAAGCTGAAGCAAAAGACTCTTCCTACCTGAGACAAGTGAGACTGTGTCTTTCTCCCATGAGACAACAGTGATGTAGGCCTCCACAGAGGAGGGGATAATGCACTTGAAGACCGCTACATTGCCTCTCATGGCTTTCTGGTCCTCCACACGGACTGTATATGGTTCCCGTAAAACTAAAGCAGAGAACAGGAAGGAAGTCGAGTCACACAAATAGATAAAGAGTACAGAAGATGCATAATCTGACCTAAGAAATCACAAACAAAACATGCATTGTGTTCACCTGAAATGAACTGAAAAGAAAAAGAAACAAAGTAAGATCCTTTTGTTTTTCCAAAGCCTTCCAGGCAAATTTGTCCAAGTCAAAAACTAACAATGGAGTCATATTCCACTATAGTTCTCTTCTAATGGATCTTACAATGTTAGAAACATTCAAGGTGAAGAAAAATTGACAGATGAATTAAAATGGGACCACAGTGAAATTTAATGTACTTTTTTTAAAAAAAAAAGTGTTTGCCAGTTTTTTTATCATAAAACTAGAACTTCGAAAAATGATGTCCAATTAACCAATAAAATATTCATTTTTTCCCCTCACATAGTTATTCAGGGGTTCATTTTTATGCTTTTTGCTTCATGAGAGACTTCTTTTAGAGTTTGTGGGTTGGACTTGATACCTAGTTGATGACACTTAGATTTAGTTTTATTTTTTAATTCACAGGAAGAATTCTATGATGTTCTGGAAAATCCTGACTAAATTCTTAGAAACAGTAATAGAATGGTGCTATTCAGGGACTGACATTAATTTTTGAAATGGATAGGGAGAATTGGTGATCAAACTACTGAAAAGTATCAGGCAAAACATATTGTTTATTAGGCAAACTGTATAGCCCTGTTGAATCTATGCTGAACACTTCAGTTGCTTACTGTCCTTGAAAGGTGTCAGACACCCATATACAGACAGTTCCAAGTTGTTCAAGTAAATTATGCCACTCTGTTCAAACATTATATCCTTAACCTTACATGGTAATGATGAAGATTAACGAAATTTGACATCTGAATCCTTATAAAACAATATAGACTACCCATATTTTATTACTAAAGCAAGGCTGTTAAATGGGTATCAGATTGTAACATAGCTGTCCCCATAGATTTGTTTTAGTGAGTAGGAACAGATGAAGCAAAAGAGAAAGCTGTTAACCAAAATGAAACTGTGATAATTATTACTGTGGAAACTCATCCACAGACCCCAGCATAAATATATTACTGGCATATTGGGACTCTGAATTCTTTCAACGCACATAAAACTAACCATTTATTTAATTTCCTATTTGATTATTAAATATTGTTTAGATCTGGAAATAAAATACAGAAGTGACTTATTATCCCATTTATAAACAGAAGGAAAATATGTAACACTGTACCATTTTAGATGGAAAATACATGCACTAAAAATGATGTTGCATTTTTCCCGAACTCTTGTTTAGATTTTCACTTTTTATATATTTTATACCTACTATGATTCATATATTTACTTTTTATACTTTAGATGGCTCTTAGAAGCAATTCCCTTTATATTTTCTTTTTTATATCTTTATACCTTTTTATACTAATAACGTTTTTACACTTTTTACTTTATCTATTATATTTTATGCTTCTTCCTAATGACTGTACCCATCCTTTATGACCACAATAAAATTGATATGCTACATATCTGCTGCATATCAACTAATCTGTTTGATTCAGTAATGCAGCCTCTATTAATATTCTAAAGTAATGAAGTATCATAGAGTTGCAATTCCTTAATTTCTGAAAATTCAGATTAACTCAGGTATTTCTATTGCTCATTTTTTCCTCCTATCCTCTTATCTATTAAATAGATTTAAATTCCATCAAATGAAGTTCCTATTAAGTAATTTGAAATATTTAAAGAATGTCATGCAGTACATAACACTATAATTATTATACAATCTTCTGAATCCTTAAAAACAGTTTAAATAGATAATATTAGATGCATAGCTGCTTCACTTCTTTTTTGCTATTGTATAGCTGGTATAGTTGGTTCAAAGAAGATTCAACAGAACCCAAACTAAAAATTAGTTCATGTACCCCAGCTTTCCAGAATTTGCATATAAAATACTTCAGTAGTAATGATAGCTATTTCCTTAGATAATATATAAACTATCTTTAACTAATTAATTACTTAATGAAGTTATTAAGATCCCCATCATGATTATTAATGATAGGTCCTCTCACTATGCTGATGGCCTAAAAAAAGTGCACATGTGTACTAGTTGTTGTTTTGTTTTGTTTTTGCACAGGATAGAATTAACAGTGAGGCAATGCATCAGGAGAAAGTCAAAAACACCTTCCCAGTTCTACTTCATATTAAATAATGAATTTCTGACTCCGTGTACTCTCTCAGTGTTATTCTAATCTTTTCAGGCTCTAATTTGTGTATTTTTCTCTCTATCTTCCAAATCCTTCTTTAAAATTCATATCGATTTTTTTCTGAAAGTATCCTGTTTTCTTTAATCAGTTCTTCAATTCCCATCTAACTTCTCCAACTTAATGCACAATATTGCTGATCAACTCCTGACCCCATTCCCAAATTTCTATGAATAATCTGTCTTAGATATTTTTCAACAAGAATTGATCCATTTCCTTAGGCTGTAATGTTGTCTGTTATAAGTTTCTGGTGCTAAACGTCAGCTCCCATTATCATCCAAACATTCTATCTCGATGGTGTAAGCGTCAAATAGATCTGAAAGTCACTAATTTCAAGTCATGCTGTAGTCAAGCCCTTTGAAAAACTTTTAGCAACAATATTTGAGGAAACCTACCGGCCTTAATGTGAACATCCTGACTTCTGATTTTCCCTGAAGGATTTTCAGCTGTGCAATAGTAAGTGTTATCATGGATTAAGTTATTAAAGCTTGAAGGAGGGAAAGGGAAAATTTGGAGAGTGCCATTAGGGTGGACGTGGCGGATCCCTGGAACATCGTAGATCTCCTCGCCCGTTGCCAGGTACCATCTGAGCGTCACAGGAGGGATTCCTGCTGCTGGACAGGGTACCAATGTCCCCGTGGTGCTAGCAAACACTACCTCTTGCAAAGATGCATTGACAAAATATAAGCTGGCATGTAGATCTTCACCAAAAACTGCAAGACAGAAATAGAAATGCACAAAATTAGCATAAGACAATTCTCCATTATGATCATATCTTTTTTTAGTATCTAATCTTTTGTACTGTAAACATTATATTTATTTATTTTTAATCATATATAAGAACCATCCATCTCCCTTACAAAGGAACTCTAGGCAGCGTACAACAAAATCAATGGAAGTAAAGTAGAGATTTGGGGAATTGCAAACTGCAAATAAATCATGATATCTAGTAAAGCAGTTTACAGAAGATTATGCATTTTCTTGTTCAAATTCCCCAGCAAAACACTATAAATTAATCCAATTAACTCAGAAATAATTAAAAAATCCTAGTCAGAGAAGCAAAGTATAGACAGTAGCATCTTTGTTGAATAAAACAAATTTTATTTCTATTTCAGCAGTGTTATTAAAATAGTATAAAAAGTGTAATTCATATGTTATTTTTAAAAAAATCTAACAGTATAATTCTTACTAAAGCATTTCTGCTGAAGTTTGTCAATTTCTTTAACTTACTTATGCTTCACCATTTGGATAATTTAATAATCTTGGCTAAAATACTCAAAAAGCTCTTCTCGATATACTGGGTAATAATTCAGCACTTTGGAGAGAAGGTAATTTCTGCCACCATTCCCTGTCTACAAGAACTTTCCTTGTAAGGCCCTTGGAGGATTCTTCCAGTACATAGTGTAGATCCATCCATTTAATGATGGCAAGCTCCTTGAGTGAGAGAAAGTAAACTATACTTGTTTCAGAGCTTCCACCCATGCTTTTCCTCATCCTCATCGCTGCTTCAAATGGTTTTATGCTGCGCATACTACGCATACTGTTTTTTCCAGCCAATAGCTATTCATCTTCCTTCCTATTTGCAATATCCATTAAAGATTCAAAATGTGCAAAGCTCCCTCCCATTCTAAAAGAATGACATTTTTAAATGGCCACATTTAGGTAATGCATGCCAACATTCTTCATCACGTAACCCCCTTCAACCCCATGCAGTTGGAGAGAGCTTGAAGATAACCATTCTTTGTTGGGGTTCTTCCTTGTGGAATTTAGGAATGAAAGCAATTTCCCCTTTCTCGAATTTCAGACATCATTAAAGTCCTGGTCATTATAATGCTCTGGGGGAAGAAGAGCTTAAGAGAAATATTAGTATATTACCCTAGTGAATGATAGGTGCTCAAATAGTGGTGTTATTGTATTGTATTTTTGCACTCTTATTTTTCATATATATTCTACTGATTATTCTATTGTACAATGTGACATTTGCTGTTATTATGGACGTCTAAACCACTTAGATTTATCTGAGTGAAGAGGTGTAGAACTAACAGTATCATTATCATCATCATCATCATCATCACCATCATCATCTTTAGGTTGAGATTTTCACATGTGATGACTAATAACATCAGGATATGAAATTCAAGAAAAACTGCTAGATTTCCATTAGCTGACCAGAACTTTGCTTAATTTGTCAAAGAAAGAAAGATATTGTTCCCATCTCCACTATGAGTTGCACTTAGTTTCCACCTGTCCTTTCAAGTATTTTATTTATTTATTAAATTTATATTTATAATATCCAAAGTGACTCTATTCCAATAAAAGTGGTTATACCAAGAACTCAAGCTGTCATTAGTGCTTCTTGCTATGGAGCTATCAAGCCTCCCCATACCTTTTATGCAAAGATGATAATGGGTTTGTTGCAATTTTCACATTTCTTGTTCAAATATTTTAGTCCTATTGTTTTATCATATATTGCAAATGTCATCTAAAATTCATTTCTAAGAGTGTTTGGAGTGTCAAAACCTATTTCTAAAAGTTGCATCAAAGTAGGACATAATGCAGCAGATATGAATTATACTTCATTTTAAATATGATTCCCTGACATCCTTTAGTTCATTTCCCCAGTCTTGTTTTTATTTCTCTCCATCCTCTATGTTGTACAGGCAGCAACCATCATTGTGAATTTAGTCAGTGTCAACTGACTTTCTTCCATAATGCATAATTTTCAAGAACCCTTAAGGCTGCCATTTTGAGGAGAAGAAGCCTGCATCTGTAGAAAACTATATTTGATGCCTCATAGTGAATACTGTAACCATGTGGGCCACTAAACCTGTATACACAATATCTTGTGAGCCCCTTTCTGGTAAGCCTAATGGAGTAGCTCTCAGCTGGAGGGCCTCCAGCTGTTGCAACATCAACTACAAGAATTCCCAGAAGCTACAGTCCCAACACATCCGAATGACTGCAAGTTTGTAAAGACTAGATAATTTTCCTCTACTACTTCATGTAGAACACTTGCAAACTACAGTTCTTGCCTTGGGGCAGCAAAACTGGTTGCAAATTTTAAATTTCCAATTAAAGCCAGAGATAAATATCTTCTCTTTCATTTTTTGGGGTAAAACTTTTTAATCTAATATCAGATCAGTTTTACTACAAATGTACAATATATGTGTGTGTGTGTTTACACAGATATATAGACACATTCATTCATGTATTTTAGGCAGGCACCCCATCTCCCAATGTAAAGTCATTTTAATTTAAATATTTGTTCAAAATTTAAATTCATATTGCTAAGCATACTTTAAAAAAAAATTAACTAGTTGTGCTATTGATTCCTTAATGTTTATTACCTTTTAACCTTTTCAATTTTATTCTCATTTTGGATGTATAGTTGTAATTCTCCTTTTGCATGATTTAAATTTAGTTTAGTTTTTTATGAAACTTTTTTAAAAGGTGACAGATGTGACTTTGTATTATCTTTGTTTTTAAGGTTTTAATTAATGTATTTATTTATTTTATACTTATAACACTATATGTTCATATTCATGTTCAGCAACACACACACACACACATACACACTCGGTATATATCTCCCCTTCTCACCCTTATGGGTGGACTGTGTCTTCCTCAATCTCAGGTCCTCTATCAGAGGGCTGTGAGTTTGAGGGTTCTGTTCAGTATCTTAGCGGTTCACAAGACTGCACTCTGTTGGACAGAGAGCTCTGACATTGTTCCTAGGATCTGTTGGAGCCACTCTCCCAACTTATGAGTCATGGACCTGAGTGCTCCTATCACCACTGGGACCACTTTGGCCTTTACTTTCCACATCCTCTTCTATTCCTCCTTTCAGGCCCTGTTACTTCTCCTGTTCTTCATACTCTTTCTTCCTAAAGTTGCTATAACTTGGCATGTTATATATATCACCACCACCACTGTGTTCTGGTCTTTCACTACTACCATGATGACTAGTTGATAGGCTGCTATCTGTCTGTCTATTTAGTCATGGAAATCTCACAGGATCCTAGCCCTCTTATTTTCCACAACCTTCGATGGGATCTCTCATCTAGACTTAGGAGGTCTAGATATGTTCTGTATAGATATTTCTATACATAGTGCCATTGAGTGAATGCTGTTCCTGCCTGCATCATGAGTCGCTGGATAGTGTAGTGGTTAGAGCACCACCTTTGATATAATTCTCATCCTTATGGATGGTTTCTCTCTTCCTTTCCCCCTCCCCCTTCTATACATTATATAAACATTTTCAATTTAGGAGGATATCAAAATCTGTGCCACTTGAACAAAACACAAAGTTTAATTTTCTCAAGTGTTAATTTTAAATATGAAATGTAAGAGGGCATCCTGCTGATAATTTCACACTTTCTTATGTTCCATTCCCTATTTCCCATAGTTTGTGTCTGCTATGCCTTTATTGTATTGAGCCAAAGACGCATAGAAGTTTTTTTTTAAAGTCAATCAAGATAAAATGATTGAACTACAGAACTATTCTAAAGAGTTCATCAATCAACTGTCAGATTAATAGTAGATCATTTAAATTACAAAAGCTGTTAGAAAGCTATTTAAAAATATAAGGGAATAGGAGTTTGCTTGTATGCATTAGAACAACTGTATATACAGCCTGGAGGCAAATCCCAAGAAAGCCTGAGGTTTCCTTCTGAATATGGAAAAGTAGATGGAACCCAAAAAAGTCTTCAACAATCAGTTGAATTTATAAAATTATTTCTTGAACTTCTATGCCTCTTCAAAAAACACAACATTGAAATGCTTATATTCCCTCTTTTGTAAGTTCAGAAGTTCATCATATATACACAATAAACATCATACAAAAAGGGATAAACAGCAAAACAGCAACAGAGATAAATGAAATAACTTTAATTAATGCCCGAATTATAAAGTGGAATAGTTTGCAACAGTTCTTCCTCTAAGTTCTGCTGAAAAAGGTGCTTGGTTTGTTGTTGTTTGTCCGGCTGGTACAATACCAGGCA
>JANHFL010005119.1:11937-60381 GCA_032468155.1 Oxyrhabdium leporinum
AAAATGAGGACCCAGATTGTTGGGGGCAATATGCTGACTCTGTAAACCGCTTAGAGAGGGCTGTAAAGCACTGTAAAGTGGTATATAAGTTTAAGTGCTTTGGGATTTATAAAGGTTATTACAGCAAGCATCTTGATGTAGGAGATACTGTCAACCATCTTTCCCTTTCCCTTGTGGGTTGTTGTCCTTTCTCATGGATTAAAATAGCTGTTTAATTTTTTTTCTAAGGATAGGGAGTTGCTCTAGGGGAAAATAGAAACATTATACATGCTGTCTTGGGCTCCTGAATAAAGGCAGAGTACAAATCTTTTACTTCGTAAAATATTTCAAAAAATGCATTGAATTGATTAATCAGCTAATTGCTATAATTATAATAATGGTAATCCTGACATATAGGGAGGCTAATTCTCTACTCCGCTCTTGTTCCTGCAACCAAAATCTGCACTCGGTTCCAAAGCAAATGAAAAAAAGAAAATAATGATCCTAACATTTTAAAGGCCCTTTCCCTCTGCTTAGCTGAATTGCTCTCTATCCATCCTTGTGTGGGGAGGAAACTGTATGAGCATAAAATTGATTGTCCCCATTGCCAATCCCTGATCTGCCTTTATTGACTCCGTACTAGTCATTGCCATTCTCCCGACTTCCCTCCAAGGTCAACAAATATTTCGAATGCTTTGAGGCTGCGCCTGGACAAGGCAGGAAGAAGGCAGGAAATGCAACCTAAACAGCAAAATAGACAATCTATCTCACTCATTGGCTGGGGTTGAAATGAAAGCAACATCAGAATACAGAATAACCGTGTCGGAAGGGACCTTGGAAATCTTCTAGTTCAACCCCCTCTGCCTAAGAAGATGATCTTACACCATTTTGGACAAATGGTCGTCCAATCTCTTCTTAAAAACCTCCAAGTGTTGAAAAACCTACAACCTCTGAAGGCAAACCGTTCCACCGATTAATTGTTCTCACGGTGGCATACAGATGTCGCCAGGCATATTTAGATGCCAAGTGAAGATCCCAGTCCTAGCAGGAGTATTCAAAGTCATCAAGCCATGGGGTTTTTCTCCCTTCCAGTAGGAATTTTAGAACATAATATTTTCCCTGAGTTTTTTCTTCCAAAAGAAGCCGTTTGGAAAGCAAAGCTGAACTTTTCTCAGGTTTTTTTTTCTCCTTTTCTTTAATTCAGGAATAACTGTGAGTTATTCTAAATCAAAGCAAAACCTTTGGTGAGAAAAGCCACAATAAAAAGGGGAAAATGTCTTACCTGCACACTTCAGAGTCTCTGTTCCTGGATTGTTCAAGAAGCTCCAGGTTCATCCCTTCCCTTTGCAAATTCTTTGTTTCTCATCCGGTGATGACTCTCGCGAAAATATGTGGCTGTTGCCCGGACTTGCTTAAGCTTTGCAAAGAGAAAAAGCAGGAATTTGATGTTCCTGCACTTTTAAAGAAAGTTGGAAGGCTTTAGTCAAGATTTCCAACAGGCACTGTGAAATGAATACTGGGGCAATCTTGCTGTATACATTCCCTATCCAGAGTCATATAATTAACTTTTAGAGAACTTAACCACCGCGGAAAGACGGAGGAAACAAAATCTCCAGTTGTTCAAATCCTTAGAAGATGAGGGAACGCTGAGAGTTCAAGTACATCCAAAGTTTGGTATCCATTTCTTTTTGTCTTTGCTTACTAAGGCTGGGTCATCAATTCTAGGTGCGGCAGATGACAAATTCCTAATCCATTACCTACCTAAGGTCTCATCATCCACTGCAAAGCTGCATTTTCCTAAACTGAACCTTGAATAGGTATTGCAGTAGAGATAAACCTTGGCTTACGACGGTTCATTTAGGGACTGTTTGAAGTTACAATGGCATTGAAAAAGGGGACATGACTATTTTTCACACTTAACGACCGTAGCAGCTTTCCCATGGTCATGTGATCAAAACTGGCAACTGATTCATATTTATGATGGCGGACGTGTCTCGGGGTCATATGATCCACCTTTTGCGACCTTCTGACGTGCAAAGTCAATGGGGAAACCCGATTCACTTAACAAACGTGTTACCAACTTAATAACTGCAGTGATTCACTTAACAACTGTGGTGAGAAAGGTTGTAAAATGGGGCAAATGTCTCGCTTAGCAACAGAAATTCGGGGCTCAATTGTAGTCATAAGTCGAGGACCACCTGTATAAATTTCACAGCCACCGAAAGTATAATGGGGGAAGATGGAAGCTGATATCCAACTGAGTCTCAGGTAAAGGGAAAAAACCTTTACTTTTGCAAAAGGCAATTAGCTTTAATTAGGGGTCAATTTAGTATGAAATTCAATTTAGAGAAAAGTAAAGTCTTACACTCAGGCAAGAAAACTCAAAAGTACCCACATAGACTGGGTGAAACCAGGCTTAATAGCAGTAACTCCAAGTGGGATCTTGGACTCTTAGTGGACAACCAGTTAAATATGAGCCAGCAATGTGTGGCGACAGCCAAAAAAGGAAAGCCAATGCAATCCTAAATTGCCTTAACAGAGGAATACAATTAAGATCAAGTGAGGTACTAATACCACTCTATAAAGCCTTAGTAGGACCACACCTAGAACACTGCATCCAGTTTTGGTCACCATACTATAAAAAAAATGTTGAGACTCTAGAAAGAGTGCAGAGAAGAGCAATCAGGATGATTAGGGGACTGGAGACTAAAACATACGATGAACGGTTATAGGAATTGGGCTTGGCTAGTCTGGGGAAGAGAAGGACCAGGGGAGACAGGATAGCAGTGTTCCAATATTTGAAGGACTGCCACAGAACGGAAGGGTCAAGCTATTTTCCAAAGTGCCTCAAGGTCAGACAAGGAATAATGGATGGAAACTGAACATGGAGAGATTCAACCTGGAAATAAGGAGAAATTTTCTGATGGTGAGAATAATCAACCCATGGAACAGAAGTTGCCTTCAGAAGTTGTGGGAGTTTCATCACTGGAAGCTTTCAAGAAGAGACTGGACTGCCATTGGTCAGAAATGGTGTAGGATCTCCTGCTTGTGTGGGATGTTGGGCTAGATGATCTACAAGGTCCCTTCCAACTCTGTTAATCTGTAAATCTGTAACCTTCCCAGGCATGGCCAGATGTGCTAGAGATCACGCAACCGGCAACAGTTTGAATGATTACGGGGAAAGCATCAACAGAAGAAGTTCATCCTTCTAATGATCTGCTGGGAAATCAGGGACCCTCTTACATATCTTGGTGATCTAAGGCAAAAACCACTTTCCCATCAAAGTCTGCCTGAGTGAGTGGGTGAGCTAATTTGAAAAAGAAAAAAAAATAGTTGTTTTTGTTTAGCTGCAGCCTTTTAATCTTCGAGCAGATGCTGGAAATCACCCCATGGTTTCTAAAACAGTCTAGGCAGGGGGAATAATGGTCTCCTGGAGAAGATTGAAGCCGCCATTGCACTCTCTCTGAGAAATACCCTACTGACAATTATGCAGATAATGGAGGAGAAGGAACACCATACAAATTCTCTGGAGCTTTTTCAGAGGGCGGATATTTTGTTTGTTTGCTTCATTTTTGTTAACTGTTACGCAGTTGAAAGAGTCGCTGGGCCCTCCTGGAGCTGTTATTGTATGAGATGGAGGAGAGATTGTGGGTGGATCAAGATGGAGGGATCTACAGTTTGAGACCGGCAGGATCAATAAAATCACTGAGGGAAGGATCTGTTGGCTGGAACAGTCTGCGATTTTCAGAGAGCAGGCCAAATGTCATTGAGGACAGTTTGACAAGGGGCTGGAATCTTCCCCTCAAAAAGAATTATTGTTCCCTCTTCTTGGGATAGAAGCAAACTCAGAAGAGAAACCATGGATAGATGCTACATGAAATAGGGAGGGAGAAATAGCAATAGCAATAGCACTTAGACTTATATACCACTTTACAGTGCTTTATAGTCCACTCTAAGCAGTTTACAGAGTCAGCGTATTACCCCCAACAATCTGGCTCCTCATTTTACCCACCTGGGAAGGATGGAAGGCTAAGTCAGCCTTGAGCCGGTGATATTTGAACTGCCAAATTGCAGGCAGCCGGCAGTCATCAGAAGTAGCCTGCAGTACTGCTCTCTAACCACTGCGCCACCATGGCTCATGAAACGAAAGCAATAAGATACCGTAAAAGCTCCATTTTTAATTCTCAATGTACATCTGTACACATGTACTTTGTTAAGTTAAACCCACTCTACATATTGAATCTCACCATCTGGGGAGTTCCTATTCCTTTTTCCCACCCTCAGACAAGATCTGAAGCCAGCTGTGTTCATTTTCACCTGTTTTCTACCTATATATTCAGGATTATCCAAAAAAACAAAAACTTGGAGGTGGAAAATTCCAGATTAACTTCTTCCCAGTCAAGGGCATAGCTCCAAGGCCAGCAAAGCCATCTCGGTAGCTGAAGCAGAAAACTCCAAGCTTCTCATCTACTTGCTGTGTCAGGTGTGAAGAATCAGGACCAAGTTGCAGTCAAGAAGATTTATTGCTTAAGCCTATAAACAAGGATCCAGTCAACTCTAAATTGGTGCTAGGTAAAAGTCAACAGAATTCAAGAGGCATTGCATTTAGACCATTTGTCGAAATGTAATGACTCTAGGCTGATGACTCGCTTAACTCCACTATCAGTCTCTGCCTATCCTTCTACATCTGACCCTAAAAATAAAAATTCTTCTATCAATCATTTGCTACTTTTTCATGACATCAAACTCTGGCACCTGGCAAGGGAGGAGAACAATTAAAATAGCAGTTATATACCAGTTCACAATGCTTTACAGCCCTCTCTAAGTGGTTTACAGAGTCAGCATATTGTCCCCAACAATTTGGGCCCTCGTTTTACCAACTTTGGAAGGATGGAAGGCTGAGTCAACCTTGAGCCAGTCGAACTGCTGGCAGCGGGCAGAATTAGTCTGCAATACTGTATTATAACCATTGCGTCACCACAGCTCATCCACCTTAGATGATTCTCCATACTTGGAGAACAGCATACTACGAATGACCTCCGACGGGCTCATGCTCAGAATCATCATAGGAAGATCACAATTAAAATTCTTAGCAAGGTAAGGATTACAGCAGTCTCTTAGGTCCCATCCCATCTTCATCTGCCTAACTTTAGGCAAAAGAAGGCCATAACTCAAGGCAGCAAAGGCTAAAACTGTGCCCTTGGAGGACTCGCAAGCCATATTTCAATCAAGCTGTCAAAATAAGTTAACTTATTTTGTGTCCAGCTCTGTTATTTATAATTAAAAACGATGCCTTTAGATTGATGGGATATCATCCAAGGATGCAGATGTAACTCAGTGTTCCTGCCTCGCGTTGCTATCATCTTAATTTTTCTTCTTCCGATGCTGCTTCTGTTAAGGCAATTTTGCTTGATGAATAAGCTCCTTAATGAAACATAATTTCTGCTAAATCTGAACCAAACAAAAAGTTTGTTCTAAAGGCATTCAGCGCTCAGAACAAAGCTGCCATCCTTGGCTCATTAATCCTTATAAGAGAAATCCAAGAGATGAAGGAAACAGAGAAATTTTCCATTATAGGTCTCTATGCTAATATTTTCTAATCAATCTATTTTAATGATAAAGAGGATAAAGAACAACTCAAGTCATTAACAGACTTACAATACCAGCCCTTCCCTCCCTCCTCCCAATCCCTACAGGACCTTTTAGCTACGCGTTTCTTAAAAATAGTTTTGTGAAATAATGGATTCACCTGCTAATCTTCCCTGCAAAAATCCTCTGAAAAGAGATTTAATCCGATGAAAAGGCAATGCTGGAAGAGTTGTGCAGAGAGCTCAAATTCTGTACCGATGCACCGGATGTGGCCAAAAAAAAAATGGCTTTAAAATTCAAAGTCAGCTTTAAAAACTGTTTTGTACATTTTCTGATACTGTTTTTAATGTAAACTATTTAATGTGTTTTTGCTGGGGGGAAAAATGGAGAGAGGTTGGTTGGAGTTTCATATCCCCTACATTACAGAATAACAGAGTTGGAAGGGACCTTGGAGGTCTTCTAGTCCAACCCCCTGCTCAGGCAGGAGATCCTATACCATTTCAGACAAATGGTTGTCCAATCTCTTCTTGAAAACCTCCAGTGATGGAGCATGCACAACTTCTGGAGGCAAGTTGTTCCACTGATTAATTGTTCTGTCAGGAAATTTCTCCTTAGTTCTAAATTGCTTCTCTCCTTGATTAGTTTCCATCCATTGCTTCTTGTCCTACCCTCAGGTGCTTTGGAGAATAGCTTGACTCCTTCTTCTTTGTGGCATCCCCTGGTAAATGAAATCTTCTTAGGCTTTAACAACTGAACACTATAATGCACCCAAATCTTTTTTTCTTCTCAGCCCAAATGCAAAGGTAAGAGGTTCTTTTCTTTTGATTCAGCCATTCAGTCCAATTACTATTCCAGAATTGTCCCACATTTGTGTTAAAACTAGCAGCTCTCTGAGGCAGGTTTTTTTTTAATCGCTCGCTTTCATACCTCTTCAGCCCTGTATCTTTTCAGCAAATTTTTAATGCTATATTCTCCAGTCTCTTTTCCCCACTCACAACAGATGGCTGCAGGAGCTTCAGTATCTACATTGATCTGAATTGCAGTTCTCCCAGTATGATGGCATTTGTCATTTTAGTTTGATTTTCCTGAAACTCTGCAATTCTATGTGACATAATAAAATATTTTGAAAAAAGTTACTTTCAACTGGTCCTTGCACTTACAACTGGTCCTTGCACTTACAACCATTGTAGAATCTCCACAGTTACATGATCAAAATTTGGCTGCTTGGCAACTGGCATGTATGACGGTTACAGTATCCTGGGGTCATGTGATTGCCATTAGCAATCGTTGCTTCCAATAAGGAAAGTCAATGGGGAAATCTGGATTCGCTTAACAACATGATTTACTTAACACTGATTTGCTTACAAACATGGCTAAAACGGTCATAAAATAGGATACAATTCACTTAATAATTCTCTTACATAGCAACAAAAATTCCAGTCCCGGTTGTGATCATGTCAAGGATTACTGTATCCATGTTCTCTTTCTTTTTTCAGACATGTATTTCTCAATGACCAGCTAAAAAACAAGTCTTTTCTGTTCTGTCTGGCATAAATCGCACTTCCCAAATTTTGCTCATTGTCATCCCTTGTATCTTTTCAGTCATAATTCTGAAAAAAAAAAAAAAAAATCTCCCCCCCTCCCAACAATCAATTTACATTTGCTGTCCTTTCTTACGGACAGGGACAAAAGTTTTCTAGTCAAGCACAGAAAGTAAATAAGTTGCAAAGTCATTCTATAAGCAAACCATTTTCAGATTTTAATGATTTTTCAGTGTCATTCCTACATTTACACTTTTCCATTTTTCAACATTCTGACAGCATTAATTTCTTTTTCGTTTCTTTTTCTTTTGAACATTTTTATAGCATTCTCTTCCATACTACTTTTTGATATCTTTCTCATACATATCTCTGAAGTCGAACTTCCAGCATTCTCTCACTTCCTGCTTCAACCCAAATAATGACATCACTTTGATCTAAGTTCCATTCTTCTGCTGGAGGTTCTTTGTTTAGTTACCTTCATTCATTTCCAGAAAGGTTATACATTTTAATCAAAACCATGTAGCGTTTTCTCTTTTATTCTTCCCTGTTCCTTTTTCTTAATCACATTTTACAATTCTATTTTTTGCTGCACACATTTTGTAATAGCTTTCTCTCAGCATTTTTGTAGCACTTAACAAATTCTTTTCTCATTCACATTTCATATCTTCTTTCCATCAAAGTCTTATTCGTCTACCTTCATACACTGCTGTAGCCTGTTTATTTTCTAAGCAGTTTCCACAGTCATTTTCATTGCAAGAGAAATAAAACTAACCTCATTTCTTATATAGCAGTGATCAGAGAATGGTATAATTGTTGAGGAAACATTTTCCACACAAGGCACCTATGTGTGGATTTGCATGCAGAGTACAATCCAATGACAGCTGGCACTTCAGTGAGTACATATGCCATGGTTCCCTTTCCAATATATTCTATAAACCCATTTCTGTCAGGATTCTCTCTCATGCAAAAAGTCCACTTTTTCTCAAACTTTTCTCTTTAATTCCCCTCCCCCAACCTTCTTTCTCACATGCCAATACCATATCCTTGATCATCTCCCAAATATACACTGTATTCTGTCAGATATTCACCTTATTCTCTCACTCTTGCACATATCTCATTTTTCACTCTTTCTTTCTAGCACCAGCCCTCCACACAGACACACCTACTGAAATTAAGCTTTGAAACAGCCTAATAATTAAAAGCAGCCTCTTGAAATGCCCCAATACATTTGCAGGTGGGAAGGCAATTGTTCAAAAGGGATGCTGTATCACAGAAGATACAAGAAGACCATCCATCCCAAACCACAATTAAACTTTAAAATAAGCCTCTGTTCTTACAAACAAGATTCGTAGAAAGAAAACCTAGATGGGTTCCCCAGTGCATTTTTTTCTCTTGACTGCAGCACAACAATTTGTGTTGCAACAGGGTAGAATGGAGTCTTCTCTGATTCACACTTCAATCTTGTTGGCCGTTTCATGTCCATGTAGGTTTTTCTTGACAATATGGAAATGGTTTGTCACAGAGGCGGGCTGCTCTTGCTGTAGCAAGAGGTTCGCTGGTTGCGCAATCGCTTCGCTCACACGCGCCTCGTTGGGACTCGTGCGAAGCGACAGGGAGGCAGCTGATGAAGAAAGCAGATCCGGTGAGTGCAGCAGGGGCAGCGCGGAGCTCACCTGAGCAGCTGGGATGGCGGAAAGGTGAGTTATTTAGTGATAGTTTAGGGCAAGGGCGGGTGGGCAGGCCCAGCCAGAACTAAGAGCAAGAGGTTCACCCAAACGTCTGTGTCCATGCAGCAGCCCACCCTTGTTTGTCACCACTTTTTCCACAATGGTTTTCAACTCCCCACTGTGGCTTGGTATACCATGATGGTCTCCCTTTCAAGTACTAATCAGGCCTTCCTTTGAAGCACAAAATTCAGCTAGACATCGCTGTCTGAACTATGTGTGCAAACAAGTATCTGTCTGTCTGTCTGTCTGTCTATCTAATCTAATTCTAGAGTCTATATATTATTTGTAGGTACATTAGAAATGATAGGATAGATTCAGAGTTGCACAGACTGTAGGACAACTGATTTTGTGAATTTACCATTCCCATACGTTTGTTGAAACCTGCTCAAGGTTCTTAGTGATAAGGCAACATAGAAAACATCTATTGGTTATTCAAGAGTAAATTTTTAATTTTTTGCTCTGTAGCAGGGTTTCTTTTTTTCACTTAGTAAGAGGTTGGATTTAACTCCTTTTACTCCTATTTACTTCAAACGAGTTCCCTCCACAATTGTTTGTACATCCAACCATAACATCATCCAACTCCCATTCTTCTTTTCACCTTGTTTTTCAGACACAATTGTTTTGAGATAAATTGACATGCAAAAAAAGAAGTCAAATGAAATTACCTAGGCAGAATCAACCCATGCTTTTATTTCCATTGCATATAAAAATTTCATATGAAGGTATCTGACATACAGTACTATTCCATAGGCTGTAAGAGAGGCTAAGAAACCATTGAATTATTTGCAATGTTCGCATACTCTGTCACTCTAAAGACATACCCAAAGGAAACAAAACCAACTGAAAACAACAAAAATATTGTTCAGGAATTCTGTTGTAATAGTGTCCCTTTTATATTGTGTAAAACAAAAGCAACCGTATTGCTTTGGGCCAGGGCTGCTAAAATCTACAGTTTGTGTCAAGGAGGCGGCTCTGTTTTTCTTGAAAAAGAATCTCTCCTTTCACCGAGCAATCACATGCTACATGGGCTGGGCGCGGGTGGAATGGAGATGAGGTATCTGCACTACGAAGCTTCATGTCCAAGAACAGCAGCGAGACATACTTCAAGCCATGGTTGTTTTTGTCTAAAAGAAGCGGTAGTGTTTCAATGATGTAGAAAAGCTACAGACGTTCTTCTGCACATTCATTCATACAGAAGTAAGCTTTGGCTGCCTGAAAGCCTTATTGGAGGGAATAGGTCCTATTTTGCAGCGCAATATCAATACAGGTCTAATCTGGAGAACCACTGTATTAAAGATAACACAGTGGGCATCTTTAATAAAGACAATGGGTACAATCTGCCTATATGAATTACCTTGGTATGGACAGAAAGTAACTGCCTTGTTTCAGTGGGGCTTGAGAGCAGTAGCTGCCATTGATTAGTGCTCATTCTTGTTGATTAAGTGTTGATAGCATTTGTTTTCCTTTACTTTCTCTAAGAAAGGTGAAGAATCCCTCAAGAAATGCTTTGAAGGGGAATGTATATTCCATTAGAGAGAAGGCATTTATCCAAAAGGAGGTCAGAGGCTGGCAGGGGCATCCACATGGTGTCTCAAAAAGAGTCAAGATGGCAGTTTCAGTTGCACAGTCTCTTGCCATCTTACACTTAAAAAAAAAAACACCTTCTCCCCGAAACTCAGCTTCAGTGGATCCTGGAAAAGAGAACCTTCCTAGACGGGCACAACTGAAGTCCCTTTATAAGAAAGCATATTGGAGATACGCCCAGCCCATGTTTGCTACGACTTTTCTTCCAAATGCAGCAAAACAGAAGAAAATGTTGTTTAAAGTTAAGGCACAGCCCTGGGACCAAAGACCTGCAGCTTTTAATTTATATATCTATGTATTTTATCATTTTTCTCAACTTTTCCATAAACAAGCTCTAAGGTGATATAGGATATATTACACGAGGGGAAAAAATGTACAAGGGAAGTATGTATACACAATATTAATTCTCTCACCAAGAGTTTCCAAATATAACAACACCATCCCAGCAAGGATGATGTTATAATAAGAACTTATAATTTACAATTAACATTACATTATATACATTACAATAAATACATAGCTGTAAACAGAGACAAACAAGACTTATTACAAGTAAGGTCATTTGGTGAGAAAAAAATATGCATGGCACAAATAAAAATAAATAAATGCATTGTAAAATAAATGACGATGTTGTAAAATTCATTTCATTCTCAAGTTTTTTTAAAAAAGCTTTTGAATGTGATTTGTTCTACCTATATCATCTGATCACATTTTTTAAAACAATGACATGAAATCAGAAATCAAAAGGAACAGATACAACATTACCAAGAACAGTAACTTGCAAGCTAAAGTATAAATGCAAACTCATATTCTTCTCACTTTTCCCCCATTCTCCCACCCTCCTTTTCAAAACTGTACCAATGCTTTGCATTTTACTTGTGGCAAAAACAGAGAGCACATGTAAAGTCACCTTTTAATTTTTTTCAGCCATTTGTGTGCTTTCACACACTTCAGGCAAAATAAAAACAAAATAAAACAGAAAAGATTGTACAGTGCATTCAATACCTGGCTCTAAAAATTATTATGTTGTCATTTGATTGTCCATGTGTATGGGTGTATTTTTACACAATACACAATACAGTCTCCATTTTCTTTGAAAGTTTAATCTTACAGTGTGCATTCTAACAAGATCCAGCAATGAATGAAACCTCTTGAAATTAATATTTGGGAAATCTTGTTAAAAAGCAAAGATATTTATGTATTTAACAGTTCTTTCCTCAGAATTTGCTGGCTCAAGCCAGAGAGCACTCCACCTTATTGATTAAACTATTAGTGCAGAAAAAAAATACCCTTCTATGTCCATTTAGATTTTTGGAATTTATATTGCTTTTTTTTTCATTAAAATTCCAGGCACTCTTGGGGACTGTACAAATGTCAAAGTAGTGAAGGAGAAGCCATGAATTTAAGCTAACAGCAATTTGATGACATTCTTCCATTCGTTTCCCTAGTTGGTATTTTCTTTTAACAAAAGGCATTAAGAACTAAGAAAGAGTCAACATATTAAAACAGTTTTCAAAAATCCTCATTAGTCAGTGCTTACCGTAAGAACTTGATATACAAAACAAGTCTTAATTCTAAATAAATGAAGGAATAGTTCCATTGATTACAATGGGACTAAAGCCTTATTAATTTAGGCTCTATCCAATCCAATCCTATTTTTCTTTTCATTGCAGCAAAACAAAGACTCATGATTCAAACCCAGTCCAACAAAGTTGCTTCGATACTGGGATTACAATAACTCTGTGCAAAGCTTTTGCATACGGTGTGGAGCTGTTTTATGCAAATGTAGGTTAAAGATAAGAGGATCTATGTAGTCAAGGAACTGTACCATGTTGATAAAGCAGCATGTGCCCACTAATGCAATCTGGCAAGGGAAAGGCAGCACAGGTCAGCTGAGGAATGGCCCATTTCAATCCTCACAGACATCACTCTGCATTAATGTCTGCTACTGTGCATAGATTTCCTACACATTATTACAGCTGTATGCTACAGCTACAGCCAAATTTAAAATTAGATACGCAAATCCCGTTTTAATTAACAGCCATAATGGCATATCATTCTGCAATGGATGGCAGTCTACAGTTTGCTCTGCAGTGCTTTTTTTTCTCACAACCTGTCAGTTTTGTAGGGTAGTGTACTTCCCACAATAGCACAAACCCTCTCAAAAAGTTTTTGATGTAACAAAAAATTCCTTAGAAACAGTTTATTCCTGACCTCTTTGCCCAAATGCAGTCTGAAGTACTGTGCGATAACAGTTGCCCGCACACCCCCAACCAAAGTATTTATTTGCTGGTCTAGTAAGTCATTGGGGCAAAAGACTACTACAATGCTATTGTTCACTCCAACAAACTGTCTCATGGAAAAGGAAATATTCAGTTAGAAAATAAAACATTTGTATATATAACAGGAAAGTCACACTTATACTGGCCATAGATCTGAAAACCTCAGATCCAAATTTATTCATACTATGAGTAGCCAATCATTTTGTTTTAGAGCATTCTCAAGTTTCCATGCACTATTATTTGTCACTCTGAACCCCGATGCATCTACTATAGGAAGATTGAATCCTAATGGTCCAAATTCCTGTCACTCCTCAATTGTTGCAACCCAAATGTTGGGGAACTGCTACTCTAGTGTTCCACTAGATTTCAAAAATAATTGTTCTGGTTGAGGGAAATTAACCCACAATTATAAACCAAGGATCTGCAGGACTAAGCTATCTGGGAGGCCAAAGAGCTCATAGGAGATAATATATTGCTGCTTTTGGACATTTACAAAGAAAAAAGACAGAAAACAAAGTGTTTTCCTACAATAAGAGACTGGGTAAGTGGGTGGGTGAGAGAGAATTAACAGAGCATCATATATGTATCATTGGTCTATAAAACAAAAGGCTATTTTATAACAGTTGACGGAATTGCTATGAAAATCTAAGTGCAAACAAATATAAAATTCAATTTATCCAGTGTAGCATATACATGTACTGAAAACTTGCAAGTTACTCTTTTTTGGGGATAGGAGAAGAGGGAGGAAGAAAAAGCCACTGGCAGATGAAATTCAGAGGGTGTTGCATTCTTTTAAATATAATAACCCAACACATTTAATAATAAAAGTAAACTCTACAAAAAGATTTCTGTTTTACATATGATACAAAACGCAGACTTCAGTGCAACCATTGAGCTGCACCTTTTTCAGTCATGTGTCAGGAAGACTTGAAATTAGAAAAGTATGTGATTTCCACAGCTTCATCTTCCTACTGATTCATGTTGTATACCGATATTTGAGTGCATTTATTTTCCACTAGACAACTTGATTCATTTGCTGGTCACTTTCTTTAGATTCTGGTGTTAATCATTAATTGTATGTTATTAATTGCCCCCTCTAATGAAATTAAAACCTAATACAAAACATACATATAATCTCACACACACACTCACATTAGCTTTGGACCAGCCTTTACTCCTTTTGAAAAACAGCTGTGAGTACTGTCAGTCTCTCATCATGTCAACCAAGCTGAACTCTTAATTCAACTGTTCTTTGCAGATGTTTTCCTTCATTCTCTGGTGCCATGGAGATGAACAATTCTGGTCACACTAATCCTGAGTGCCGAACTAAGTTTTTGATCAACAAACAACTCTGGCGGATGACAGTGAGGCATGATCATGGTTGTGCCATATGATATGCACTTTGGAAACCATTTTCAGCTTTTAAAAACAGAAAAGGAGAGAGTATAGAGAGCTATGCACTTAGCATACTGTTACGTGTCAGGAGACCGTTCTTCTAGCACACAAGGTTCTGACTGATTCTCCTCTTCTTCCTCCTCTACCACCTCTTCTCCCACTTGCTCATCAAGTGGAATTTCTGTGGACTCTGAGTCTTGGGTGCAAAGAGTCTTGGAGTCACTGCAGCTGTTATCTTCTTCCACTTGACTTCCACTGTCCTTCTCTGTGTCTGATTCACCATCTTCTTCCAATGTTAGTTCAAACTGAAATTTTTCAGTTTGTCCTTGTCTACCCTCCTCTTGGTCATCCGGTGCAGGAGAAGGACTCTGAGGGATTGTGCTCTGGTACCATTCACGATTGTCCTCCAATGTATCTAAGATGTCTTGGGCATCTGGGTGGACAAGGTCTGCCCAGGTCTCCCAGAGAGGGTGAACAATGTAGTCTATAAAACCCACCTGTTACAATGTAGAATTAAGGAGAGATGTTATTCTAAAGAAGGAAGGAATTAAGTTTATCACATTAGTTATTAAAATTTACTTCACAAGAAGCTGTCTTTTTTTATTTAGTTGTTTTCTATATTATTTTTCTTTTTAAATGAAAACTTCAAATTAATCTTTCATTATTTTGTAGGCTTTAGTATCATATCAACCGTTTGTGTAAAGATGACCTTGGGGGAAATAGACAACAACCATGTTACAAGCAAAGAAATATTCCTTAAATCATGGGAAACGAGATAGCATTAGGAACAAACTCAGGTAGACTCCTCTCTGATTCACTGAGATATGACAGGGAGAGGAGATAAAGTCCAATCACTCTTGCAAGATTCTATTAGTATAGCCTTTTCAATGTAATATAGTTCTTGTCTTCCTGTAGAATCAGTTTCCTGATCTGAGCTACGCTGAATGGCTGACATCAATCAACAGTTATTGCCTATTTCCTTGAAAAGCTTACAGAATTCTCTAAATCATCCATACTGATTTTTTCATCCTTCAATTAAATAATTACCTGTGATTTTTCTACAGATGCATTGTGTTTATCACACATGGGACTTATTTCCATGCCTCTTTCTCTTTCTCGATCTCCCTGACGAAAGAACTCTTCCATTATTCTATCTGTCCATTGGCGATATAACTGGAGTGGCTTTGTTGGATTGCTTAGATCTGCACAGTGTACCATATTTTGTAGAACCTAAATTAAACAGGAAAAAAATATTGAGAAAACTTGTGGTGTTATTCTACTGGAGACAAAGCTCTTTTTCCATTTACACATTTAGCGGGTGAGAAAACAGAAATCTTGAAAATACATGGAGTGCAAGGTTTATTCTGAACACCAGCAGGATGATATGCTGTGCGTTTTTCACACTGACATTAATAGCTATCAATTATCTCACATCTATAGCGTTGCCTATATTAAAAGGCCAAAAATGTTGTAAGTGCAAGACTGATCAGTTATGAAGATATGTGGGAATTAATCAAGCCTGTTAGCCACTCTCAAGAGCAGGAAAAAAACTTCAGACACTGACAGAATAGTCTAAATTAGGTCTGGCCTGCAGGCTGCATGAGCATTTGAATGAAATTTTGAAAGCCAAACTGCAGAGGTGGGTACCGCTTCCTATAGAAATATTAAAAATGATTTAAGAATGAAAACTAATTTTAAAATTTTGATAACATGCATGAACATTTAAAGTAATTTCAACCCTTCTCTGCTAAGTAGAACTTTGTGGGTTAAGCAACGTTTCAGCAAACAAAACTATCCAACCAACTAGCCAACCAAAGCAACAGATTGAAGCTTCAGACACTCCTACTTGTGTAATGATAGTATTGATATTTGAGCAACAAAATACAGTGGGGACATAATGGATTGCACCTAATCTCTTGACAGTTTATATGTAGGTTCTGGCTGAAAAAAATACATTTCTGTTCCTCTACTAATAGATATGGGTATGCAGGTGGTCTGCACTGCTTCACTTGTAACAGTGTTTCTGCAAGTAGAAAAAGCTGTGGTTAGCAGAACAAACTGATTAGTCAATGTAGAGTAGCATCACTAAATGAAGAGCCACGGAAGAGTGAAGTACTGCTGTAAGATGAGGCCCCTCATCAAGGAAGAATGCCCTACAAGCAGCCATAACGAGGAAAATGTTTTGGCAAAAGGTACGGTGGTCAGTCCAAAAAGTCAAGACACACAGGTCATCTGAATGTAGTGAGGTGAAGAAAGAAGATAATTTGTTTAAAATGCAGTGTATCTTACCTGAATCCTGTCTGAATAGTTATCAAGAAGTAGAACTCCAGAGCTCGTCACTTTCTTGGTTTCAACCATTGTTTTTAAATCGGCCAATAGATTCATATGCTTAGACATGTCTGTGGCAAGCACCTTGGAGGAGAAACAAATGATAAAGGTCATAATAATTGCTTCTGTTTTAAAAGCTATTACGGCTTGGTCAAGAAATTAAAGTGGGTTAGTAAAAATATCCTAATCAATAGATAGATCTTATGGAAACATAACTTGCATAAATCAGATATAAGACCTATTTTAAATTATCCCTCCTCCCCCCCCCCCCAAAAAAAAAAAATAATTATCCGGTACATCATTTTGCACTTGAGCTATAAGAAGAGCAGAAAAATGAAAGTAATATCAAATTGATCATGAAATGAGTCTTTAAAAATAAATACATTAAAAACCATAAATAAATAAATAATGAATAAATAAAAACAACTCACAATGTCAATGACCATCTTCCTCAATGATTGCTTCTGCTTTTTTGTCAAGTTCTGGAAAATGTCACAATTCTCCTCCTGCAATAATTTGAATCCAACAGCTAGATGATGGTTTTCCAGGACTGATGAATCATTATACATCAAGGCAAGTTCAGAGTCTGCAAGAAAGTCCAAATATAGCATTGTTAATAAAATTTACCTGTTTGTTTGTTTGTTACAGATGTTATATTTTTGGGTCTTAATTTTATTATGGCATCCAAAACATCCAACTGCATGGGGGGGGGGAACCACTATGGCTAATTGCAAATCAAATCTGATAACAGACTTTCCTCCAATTCCAATTCTCTGCCCAGTTTTTAGAAATGCTTGAAAATTACAAGGGCAACAAAATAAGAGCAAATTAGGTCTGATCATGAACCAATGTTTCAGTAAAAGCTTCCCTTCTATAGCATAAATGCTCAATAATTTTGTAATCAAATAATGGAATTTTCCCATAGATTGGGGGCATGCCTATCAATAGCAAATGGAACAGAGATCTTCTTCATCCCTCTCTCTGTATAGTATGATTCCTTAATCATATGTCAATAGTTTGTTGACTTGAATATAGCTGAATATTAACATGCTGTTAACACGTCTATGGAGATTCTCAGTCATCCAGGTCATACTTGTCCCAAAGGTCCTTTTTCAAGAGGCAACTGGACTTTCGGGGGGGGGGAGGTTTTGAAGACGTTTCACTTCTCATCCAAAAAGCTTCTTCAACTCTGACTGGGTAGTGGTGAATGGAAGGATTTATATTTCTTGCAGACAGCATGGTCATTGGCATTTTCATTTTGCAAATAGGCCACGGCCCGGTAGTGTGCCATGGCCCACAGGTTGGGGATCCCTGTTTTAGATAACAATATTTGTGATTGATCTGCCATTCTTTAAGAATACTGGTTTACATTTCTTTTTCCTTGGTTTAAAGTGACATACAGCTGACTATGCTGGAATACTGGTTCTCCAGATTAATCAGCACATTCTCCATGATTTGTCCTTCTGCTTTATATATAGTGAGAGGAAAACATGACTGCATTGGGAACTGTGTCTGCTAAAGAGGGACAACTTCACCTTCTGATAAATTGACTGCAATTCTTGGAATCGTGACAATGTCACTTTTGAATGTACCAAAGTTTGTATTTGCTACAGTGAGTTGCCTGTGAAGTCCTTCCATCGTCGTATGCATTCCTTTTGCAAAGCTTTAGAAGTTCCTCAATAAAATGACGGCAGATCTTTAGCTCAGTTTATGTAATAGCAATCCAGAGAGTTCCCTTGAATCAAGGAGTTCTGTGGAAACTGAGTAGTACTAGCTCTGTGATAGAATCTGCATATGAAGAAATGGTTGTGGGAGAGTTTTGACAACACAGAGCTTTTCCAGAAAGAGGCCCAGAGGAAGAGACTGTGCAGTCCTGAGCTGGATGGGGGACGGGAATAGAAGTTCAGGGTAGAATGTGTTCTCCCCTGCAGCTTGGTAATGATACAGTGGTGGATTTTCCCTTGAGTAAACACAGGATTCTATCCATTCCTCATTCAAATGACATTTTGGCACCAAAGGGTGTCATTTGGAAGAGGCAGTTGTATTATTTGATGTTCTTCCTGAACCTGTTTACAATAGGTTCACCATTGCTATATAAAATGAGAAGATCATTAGGCAGACGTTGCAAATTGCCTATCCTGATCCTTCCCTTCATATTGCAGAAGCTGGTGTTTTTTTCCAGGGAATAGGAATTTATGACAATGAGGGCAGACTTTGGCCATGGTACCAACATCAGTAGAAATGTTACATTGTGCAAGTTGTGCATTTTGCCTTGCTGTTTCTCTGTTGATGTTGAAAGCAATATGACTCAATGTAGTCATATTGAGGAACTCTGGCAGTAATTAGTGTCTACCACACATTCCAAAGTTGATCTTCATTTTCCTCTTTCTTTTCTTGTCTCCTCATTCTGTACTTTTCCTTGTGGTTCTGCAGAAATACAGCCCTTTCATTCTCTGTTTCTTTATCTGTCACATTCTGTGCCATGTCACAGTGATGTTTGATGTCATCTCTTCACCATAACGTTCCCCCTCTATTTCTAACTGGCATAATTATGCTGAGTATATTTATTTTACAATATTGTATATTGCCATTCTTACCTCAGAACAGTTTAAAAATAGGATTGTGTGACCTCCTGAAGGTTAGGGCAGGATTGATCTACCTGATCACCAGTGGTCAAAGGAGGGACCATGCTACACTCAGTTTCATAGTAAGAAGCAGTTGAAAACAGGACGGGCAAAGACTGAGGATAGTAGCTAATGTATTTGTCTGACATCAGAGAGCGCCAGTTTCTATTCCACCTGCGGGCATAGCAGCTCACTTGGTGACTTTCCCACCTACTTTACAAGTTTGTGAAGAAATATAGAAGAATGGACCACTATGGATATACATACATAGTGGTGCATTCTCTTGAATGGAATATAGATGAATGTGCATGTTGTGTGCCACAGCAGGGGGCACACAAAGCAATAAAAATATCCAGGTCTTTCTTCAGGAACTTGTTTCCTTAAGAGCCATATGATTAATCAATTTCTTGCTGGTAGATGGTGGAGGGAATGATGTGTTGCGAGACTGGCTGGGAAACTGTAGCTGAATTTGAACAAGAAGATAATATGACTGCAGCAGCAGCCTAGCAGCATAGCAGTAGTGAAGTAGCCACAACTTCCCTTAATTTCATTCTCTTCGGAAATACTGATCCTGATTTTGGATGCATTATGTAAGTTAGCCCATTTGAGATACTTTTGTTCAAAAATTGTCCTCTATGATCCATTACTTCACCCAGGTAAAGGTCACAACAACCAGAGTCTTAATAGTATAGAGATTCCAAATGGGCCAGAAAACCCAAGAAAAAATATAGAGCAATGATTTTCAAGGTCAGCAAGATTTGTGGGCTTCAACTCCCAGAGTTCCATCGTCACCACACATATCTTAGAGTTACCAAGGTTGAGAAACATTGACCTTGAGGAATAAGTAGCATTCAGGGACCTCCAACAATCTATCAGAAGAAAGCTGCCTTAGATTTCCCAGTTGCGTGAAATCCATAGACAAGTAACAATGGAAAGACCTCGAATAGCCAACTGACTGAATGAACAGGAAAACCCATTCCTCAATTCTCATTGTGACAAGGGACACTGGACTAGAAATATGCTTTTGATGACTGACCATATGATGCATGCAGAAACTCTACATATCCAAAGCCACCTTTAAAAAAAAACCCCAAAAACAAAAAAAACCCTTCCTCTTTGTTGCTTGTTCAAGGAATTGCAATTATATAGACAACCGGTGGAGCCAGAAATAAACTAACTTACTCGTATTGATAAGAAATTGGTTTGAAACCCCAGGATGGTCAACATCATGTATTGCACTGGCAAAAATAGCAGCTAGAATCTCCAAGTCTGTGAAAACGGCCTAAAACAAAGAAAGAGGAAATATATAGGAATAAGATAGTGGAACAAAGAAGAATGACTAATGGAAAAAAATGTTTTAAGTGAAAGAGAACTGCATTGGTCCTCTCCCCTTTTAAGTTTGGATCTATTTTTTTCTGAGGGAAAAAAATTAAAGTCCAATTTACAAAACGTTTTTATAATAAAGTATCAAATGTTGATAACTTCAAATTGAAGTTATTTTCTCAGTAACTAATCATTTGGCAAGCCACCTTAGTGTATTGCAAGACATGAAACTATGTTTCACAAGTATGTTTTTTTAATTTCATTCAGATATTGTGGACTTACCTCCAAAGCTGGGGTTGACAAAAGCACATGTGTTGATTGTACAACATCAGCAGCATGTATATTGTTGTGATATGCCACATCTGCATGATAATGGTCCTCCAGCGTCATCAAGTAGGTTATTAACATGTCTGGTGGAATTTTAAACGTTTTTAGCAAATCCCGTTCCTGCAGTCACAGAGAGAAAAGTAATTATTTATTCAGTATAGGTAAAGCCTTCTGGAAAAGAAAAGGGAAAAAGTTGTTTCCCTTTAAACATACCTGAAAGATTGTATACATGATGACTGTCAAAGGTCGGTTCCCAGATAATTCGGCTATTTTAAACACTTGGAGGCCCCATTTATTTACATCTTCTAGCTCCTGATATAAAACCAAACATAAAACAGAAATTGTTACCCTGGCTTTGCAATAGTTTGCACAAAACATCTGCTCTTGACTTTCTTTGTATTTTAGATCTTAGCAATCTATTTTTTCAGATTTCAAATAAGAAGTAGAAATGTTGGTCCAAACTGCATGCGCTGAAATGCTTCATTATCGCCCATATGCTCTGATATGGCAAAGAGCATTAGGAAATACTCCAGGGAATGACACCACTTTACTCTATCTTATGTTTTGGGAATACACTTTTAAGTTTCAAAATAATCAAAATAAATTAATTTCCTGAACTTTTTTTTTTGCTTTCTTTTGGTGTAAACATGGCATCTGGATTTTTGTTAAATTCTATAGATGGTTTTATTTTTTAAAAAATCCATTTGACTTCTGCAGTTACACAGTTCAGATGCACAATGTGCTAGTGAAAAATTGAATCAGAATCTTTATCTGGCTTTACAAAATTAGTATGTGAGATTTTATATACGTGACTTATAAATTCATATAGACATATGAATGTATGTAAATATTTGTGAATGTAATGTTGTGACTGTATTTTGATCTGAGTTGCAGATACTGAATCAGCTGGAAATCAGCATTGCTCTTACCTTGGCTAGAATATCTTCTTGATCTGTTTTGACTCCAAATTTGGGGATGCTAGAATTTGTTAAGCTGGAACTGTGCATCAACTTTTTTACTCCACTGATTTGAGACATAGGCCGTTTCTTTTTCTCTTTTTCTTTCTGTGTTGGAGATGGGATTTCTACTTCATGCTGCTTGTCTTTTAAAGAAGAGAAAAGAAAATATCTATAATCTGTTTGTAAATTACAGCTGCCTTGCAAGAAGTAACATTAAGTGCAGCATAGCTTTTCATAAAAACGTGCTTCAAAATCATTTTGAAATAAGATGGATGCAAGTGAACTCGGCAAATCACCATCAGACTGATTAACTTGTTCTTTTTCTAGTTCCGCCTTAGCTATGAAAAACAGCTAGGTGGTAATGTTGGGCCAGTCACTCTCTCTTTCAGCCCAACTCACCTCACAAGGTTGTTGTTGTGGGAACAATAAGAGGAAGAGGGCATATTGGACATGTTTGCCATCATGAGTTATTTGCAAAAAATAACAAAGGCGGGATACAAGTAAATAAATAAATAACTGCATGAAAATCTAGGTTCAGGACCACTTTAATTATAGATTTAAGCATTCTTACACTGGACATTTACTCTTTCAGTAGTGCAGCAACATTGACTTTGCATACAGCTACAAAATCTAATGATGTTGACATAAAACACCTTGAATATTGTAAACTAAAAAGTGAAAAAAGGAGCCATTAGGTTCTTAGGTCCAAATAATTTCTTTTCAATTCTGATTCTTAAGAATTTGTTTTTATTATTTTATGCTTTCCTAAATCTTGAGTGATGTTACTCCATTATTGTAGTTTGAGTAGTATTTCCCATGTCTCAAATCTAACTTATCGCAAGTTTGTCTCTGAAAGGCAGTGATAATTATAAGTCGATGAATAAGGTAGTTATTGTTACAAATATTAATTCAAGAATATTTGGGTCACAGTCCAATTTATCTCGCAAATCACAAATTTTCAGTATCTGTCAACAGATGTTCTTTTTGTCACTAGTTTGGGAACACTGCTGAAAATGAGGTTAAGTAAACCAATTTTATGCTAGTGTATTGAGCATAACTAGGACAAGTTTTATTCCAATTACATTGACAAAAAAAGGAAATAATAGATAACTGAACATAAAAAGTTGGCATGTTTGATGAATAAACAAATGAAAATAAATAATAAAGGTGCTACAATATCATATTTATTTAAAAGGAAAAGTTCTTATAATTAATTATAAGATAATTAATTATAATAACATCTATCTAGCTGGAATAATTCTAATTGTTGCTATGATCATGCTGCAAGAAAGATCACAATCATTGTCTTGTTTTCAACTAACCTTAATTTGTTTCATTGAAACCTGGTTTCAACTATAGTCTGTTCAAGCAATTCAAATTCAAACTTGTTTCTAAATTTGATTTATTCTCTCCTCCCCAAATGTTGAAATATATTGTATATATTTCAGTTCAAATAATTAATAGCAATTAGCCGTAAAGAGTAGTTGATGATAGCCTTCCTTTTGAGCAGATATAATGCACACATTCAAGCATTACCTTCAAACAAGGCAATGTGAATAATGCTTATTAACCCACAGGGAGTTAATGAGCTCATCCCAGGTTGATCCTAGGTGAACAGGCATTTTCTGATCCTGTGACATAAGATTCTTTGCATACACATACTGAACAGAAAATCAGGATCAGGCTCACTATCCTAGCTCTTAATCTCCACAGTAGGGGTAAAAATTAAAACTTCCCCACTGCCACAATCGATGGGAACAAACATAATTGTGCTATCTCTAACACTACATTGTTCTCCACCAATCTAATGGTCTCGTATGTGCTGTACTATTACTCCTAAAAATTCCTGACACTCAGCATCATTGTATTTACTTTCTAGATATCGGAGGTAGTTCATTCTCAAACTTCCTCTTATGCAAATTAGGCAGAGAAATTAAATCTGGCCAGGAGTCTGAAATCTATTTAAGACCTTCAACTCAGGTCAATGGTGGTTTTGTAAGATTATCAACATGGAACCAAAACAGCTTATATTATATAAGGAATCTATGTTAATTTTCCCTCACATAGAAGGTTCATTGCTAAATGCAGGAGAAAAAATAGTCTACTCCAATCAGTTCTTTCTCAAATTCTTATTCTTTTTCCTAATAATATTGTATCATATTCTTGATGTTGTTAAATCTGTAAAAAAACATGTGATGAAATACTATTTTTTATTTGGAAACACTCTTTTTTCTTCCTTTAGATTAATGCTAACAAGAAAAAAACCACGATGCATGTACAAAATATTTATGAACTGCATACATATTTCAATTTAGAAATGGGGGAAGTCTATTGCCACATGTATGTGTTGGCACAGATCCTTCCTTTAATCTTTTAGATTAGGCTAGCATTTACTGGAAAAAGCAAGATAATTCTGATCAGATTACTACAGAGAAGTGAAAATGTCACCAATTTTCAGCCAGAGGCAATCAGCTGTCTCCTATTCCTTTACTGATCACCAATTAAATAAAATAGAGGAGGAAAAAAGGATTTGAACGGGCACAAACCAACAGCAGCTGAAAAATAATGACTCATATGTATGCTTTGATGTTTATAACTTCAGTCATATGAGCAAAGTTTAGAACCAACAAAAGAAAGCTCTAAAGCAAAATGTCAGATGCATTCATGTGAAAGGAAATATTAGAGGGGTTATGGAATTGGGGATTTCCTAAGGTTTCATTCAAAGTAAGCAAATTTTACGAATGAAGGCAAATATATGTGTCCCAAAATAGTGTTGCAGGATCCAATCTGGGTCGGTCACCGGGACCAGAGGTTTTGTCTTTTGAGCTTTCAGACTCGTGCTGGAGCCCATCATCGGGGAACTTCTCTCTAGCAGAGTGTGTGCTGCTCTGTGTGTGGTATTTATAGTGCATGTTGTAAGTGGCTTATAAGATGTTGGTTGGGGATGTACTGATGGCTGTCTTTTAAGTCATTAGCTGTCCTTTGCTTGTGCTACCCAGCCCTCACCTTCTAATTACTTGATAGGCTGGTGGTTAATTAGCACTCCTGTTGACTGGCAAGGGGCCTGTTTCCCAGGCTTCAATCACTTTTCTGGCTGTTTTTCTGCCTGTCCAATACTTTTAGTAGCTGCAAAATTGAATGTCCTTCTTCATTGCAATGTAAGGCTATCATTGAGTATGCGACTCCTCGTCTGACTGGTGAGCAAATGTTACTTCTCCTTATCTCAAACAATTTCCTTCCCCGAGATATAATTATCCAATTATTTAGTGGGTCCTATTGTGCTCTATTCAAAAGACAGCAACCTATTTCTACCAATAATTTAAAATAAAATAAAATAAAACATGATCCAGAATTGTTCAGATTCAGCACCCTTAACGGTAACTTTGTGCAAGGTTTTAAGGTCTTGTTTATTAATAAGAGAAGGTGGTTTATGGTATTGTTTTTCACATTCCTTCAGTACTGTATATGAAAGATAGCTTCATCACTACCATCTTGCATTCAGATATTTTTTTATCATTTAAAAAAAAGTCCCCCTGGAGCGCATCAAAAGTCTTTGAGTTTGATAGTGTGACTCATAATGGCTAACCAGGTGTTTGGTAGGAAACACACCAAACGTGTCATAAAGAGGAAGTTCTATGTATTTATTTCTATAGGTAAGTCCATTTCTATTTTTTCCAAACTTTTTGGAAATTGTCTTGCCAAGGGTCACAAAATCCAGTTTTCTATTTGCTCTGGATAATGAAAGGGGTGGATTTTCAAAACATTTGTTTCATTTTGGATCTGACTCACAAGAAAGTGAAACTTATAGCATTAATAAGACAAGTTCTAGTCAATTCTGTCATTTCCATCATTCATTATTCTCCATCATGTATTGTTGGTTGGCCTACATATCTTGGCAACAAACTATTGTCTGGAAGTATTGAGACTGTGAGAAGTGCCAACTTTGGCAATAGTGAACAACTTGATAAACTTCTTGTGCCAGTGCTCAGGCCCTAGAACTGATTAACTGTTCCTATATTCCTTTGCATAACCCAGTAATGTGATGGATGTTGTATTATGTAATTTTGATGGAGGCCATCACCAGTTCATTATGTGAAGAAGCCTAGTCTGCAATAAGATCCTGGATATTTCTGCTTCATTTTGTTACAATCTACAAATATTTATCACTAAATATTTTACTGCTTAACAATTAATTGTTTCCAATAATTTTTACTAAAAAAAGCAACCCTACTTTCATTTACTAATGAAAAGCAAAATACAGAAAACAGTTTTGATCAATTTACTTATATGTTATTTGGTAAGTTCCCCAGCCACTTACTGACAGTTGAGGGATTTTCCAGAAATTATCATATAGAATATGGCAGAGGGAATGAGACATGCAAATTATCTTTTTTAGTTTCTGTGTTCTATTTCTCCCGGGTAGCCATCTTGTCTTCCTTCCTCCAACACTTCTGTTTGATTGTCAACTGATGATGGGAGAAGGCCAAGGAGGGAGGGGGAGAGGGGGCAAGGGCTCGATTGTCAGCTGAGCCTGTCCTACTGCTCATTTTCTTTAAAAAGAAAATACTAGGCAATAAAAATACATACAAATAAAACTTTAGATTATTCCTCTATTTTCCAAATTCCACTTCAATTTTTCCTTAGCTAATTGTATATTTCAAATAGTAAGCAATTTGAATATAGACTCTGCTTTGTTATTCAACTTTAAGTCAGCACAGCAGTAATGTTAGAATATTTAGACTGAAAATCAAAGAAGCAATATATTGCTATGAGACAGAACCTTGCATACAGCCAATTTTGCTTGCTGTTGATGCTGCATAAACAAAACTCAAACTTAATAAATTCCCTGGCTGTACACTTTGCTAAAAAACTTAGGTGAGCTCGTCTTGTCTTATTTCTGCCAAGAACATTCTGAACACATGTTCGGAATCATACCCAGATGGCTCATGAGCGCACAGGGAATTAATGAATTATAGTTGCTGCCTTTTCTAAAATTGGGGGAGTTTTTATGTCGATGTTGCTAAGCTTATGTTAAACACAAAAGCCCTCCATCCAGGGGTGGGCTGATACAGGTTCACCCCGGTTTGAGGGAAACGGTATCTAATTTTATAGCCGGTTCGGTGAACTGGTAAATCCCACCTTTGGCTGGCCCCACCCGCCCCCCAAAAAAGCTCCAGCAAGACAACTGGAGTCAGTGGGAGAAGGTTCTGTAAAGACTGATGCCTCAGGAATATCCAAGGACAATTAGGGGAATGGGTTGACTGATGGAATGATTAGTGCTGAGGCAGGAAAGCTCTCGGATAACTAGCAAGACAGCCAGGCTGACACAACAATCCACATCGGATTCAAGAAGATCCTGGGATAATCAGAGGAATGAGCAGGTTGATCAGTAGTAGCTATGGGAAAGCCCTTGGAAAAACTGGAAGATGTATGGACTGCAAGAGGAACAATGTATTTGTAGTTGCAAAAGCAAGATCGAGTGACATAAGACAATCATTCAGATGTAGGTTTCATTTAGGTTTAATGAAAATATCATCATCTAATGAGTCTGAAATATTTTAAATGTGTTGACTTTTAGTCATAGTCCTTTGGGAATAGTTTGGAAGGTTTGACAAAGGCCCATGGATGATGTAGACCTATGGATAATGTAAAGTCAGTTAGCAAAAGACCATCTGGTAAACTCTTTGCCACAACTCTTACCAACTTTTATTGTAAAATAAAAGCAAACATTGTATTTAATTAATTAATGCCTGTTTTATTATATACACATAAATACATATGCATATATGTATCTCTCTGTGTATATGTGTATATATAATGATATCCTGTAGAAGGTAGTGAAAACAAAAGAAAAAAACAAGGAATACCAGTTTTTATAATTATGCTTACCTAAAAATGTGTTGGATATATATTCAGAGACTTGATTGCCTGATCGGCTCATTTCAGATAAGTGGGTTAGCTCTCGATTGAGCATTCTTTTAAACTGTAAAGAAAAGAAAAGCAGTGTATGTCAATGGTCAATAAATGGGTATATGGTACAAGAATTGTTTAAGAACCTTTTTTAACAGATATGTTCAAATTTTCAATTCAATATACCACCTTAGCTCAATGGCATAATGCAAAGTAAAATCAGATTCTCAGGGAAAATGTCAAAGTAGGCTTCACCAAATCTATTATTCCACACATCATTTTATGTAAAGAGAAACTGAAAAATTGGTTATGGATATGAATAGAGATCAATTTCATTGCTCTTATCCTAGTTAAAAATGTATACTGAAGGTTTATAATATACATCAACAAGCCATCTCCTTCTAGTGGAAATAATTAAAAGTACCTAGCAACATTAGACATTTCTACAGGCAGGAGTAAACTGTAAGTCAATTACTTGTTACCTAGTTACTTAAACATCTATATATCTAAATTTACACACCTAAATTTTAAAATAATAATTAATGATCCAACTGCTTTGGGAACTAGGTATTCAGATTTTATTGCGGATATAGCCATTTTATAAAGCAAACCATGTACAGGTTAAAAAAAAACAACCTTATGGGGATCATGTAAAAAATAGAGAAACTGGTTTTCTCAATTTGATGACCTGTAGACAAGATTACACTTTAACATCCACAATCTCCAACCTGCTGATTGAAGAGCATGAGTTGATGATGAACACTCTTGCAGGCACTTGTGAAGACTGGAATAAGCTATTCCAATGATCAAAAAGCATGGCCTCCATCAGTTCCATCAGTTTTCTAATTGCATGCTTTCATTAGTGGCAGACAATCAGGCTTCAGCCTACCTCAGCCTTAGTATCAGTTTTGCAAGTTGGGGTTCATAAGCTTTAGAGGACACTACTGATTGTGACTTGTGTTTTATTAAGCAGCTTGTGTTTTAACAACGAAAGTATTGCAAGGTTTTCCGCAATATTCTTTTACTATAAGATTGTTTTGCTTTAAGAATTCAAGGCCTACAAATACATTGCAAGAAGCAGAAGGGTCAAAGGACTGCCACCATTTGTTTCATGCTATAAGAAAGCACCATTCAGCAGTCTCTGGTGACTTGAACGGCTGGCTTGATGAGTCACATGAAAAGATGCTTCCCATCAGGCAGCAAAGACATAGAGCCTCCAGGGTATGCTATCTTTTAAGTCTCCCCTAGTGCTGAACTAAACCTGTCATAATTTTTCCATACAATTACCATAGTGGGGCTGTGAATTAGGCGTTCCATTCATCAATTATTTACGGAAGCTACCTGGTTAGAAAAGGCTGGAAGAATACAGGATTAGAGTTTCTTGGGGCGGGGGGAGGAATAACTCAGATTGTGATTCTTCCATATGCTAAGAAAAGGTAAATTTTACAATTTACTTAAGTTTTCCATATTCAGAAAAGCTAGCCACTGGATTATTTAGAAATCTATTTTTTATACTATTTGGTTTAACGTTACATGATTTTTGCAGCCATCAGGTTGTGAATGTATAGCTTGCTCTGTCAGTAGTGTTTTTTCACATATACTGTTTTCTTCTCCACATCTGCATGAATGGACAAATATATGTTACATAAGTAAAGTCTTATTTGAAAATGATCCAGTGTAGGTTAATCTGCAAGATTTTGCTCTTCTCATTTTATACATCAGTTAGTTATCTGTGTCCTTATATGTCATCACTTATACTCTATACATTAAACAAATAAGTTGAAAACCTAACTGGGGTGAGGATAGACTAGGATACAAGTTTAAAGTCTATTTACATTTTTCTTTTAGCCCGTTTATACATGTGCTTTTATGAGTTTTCTTCATACTGCTTCTCATATGTTCCATTCCTATTTTGTATGGTAAATCTCTAGATGAATAGGACATTGATTTGCTTGCTCAATAGTATATGGGACAAGTATATACAAACAGGTTCTGCAGGTGATTTGGATTACAGTGTTCATCAGACCTAGGATAATAGCCAAAAAACTGGACTACAGAGTCCAGAATATTTAGGGAGCATTAAAAGTTTGTAATTTTGTATAAATATTATCTTTTATAAAGATAATATTTAGAGACAGGTATAATTTTTATTTTGTGTGTGTCTTTGACACATAAACCTCCTGGTGATAGACCAGCCTCATTTGTGTAGTTTTCTTAGCAAGATTTTGGAAGTCAGTGAAGTTTGTCACTGTCTTCTTCCTAGGGACGAGAGTGTGCAACTGGCCCAGGTTCACCAACTTGGCTTTGTATCTAAGGCAGAACTAGAACACACTGCCTCCTGAAATCTAGCCTGGTGCCTTAACATCAGGTTGCCTCTCTATCTGCTTTCTAAAAATAACTCATATACACAACTAGTTCTCAACTTGTGATCATTATTGACCTCAGAATTATGGTTGTAAGTTAAGTGATTTTATGATCTGTTTCATGGCAGTTGTTAAGTAAATGCAGTAGTCATTAACAGCCCAATGGCTGTTTTTGTGGAAACCCAAACTAAATGCCAAGAACCAGCAAAAATCACAGAAAGTTGTTGTCGTATGTCTGCAAGAAATTGTAAACCTCTGAAAATGTGAGCCAGTTGCTAAACAACCAAAATGTGATCATCTGACAGCAGGATGCAGCTGTCGTAATTTCAAAAGTGGGTAATAAGTAGCTTTGGGGAGTCCATCATAACTTCAAATGTTTGCTAAATAACTGGTTTTTAAGTGAGGACTACCTATATTTATTTCTAAAACAGGCCCTCTGGGTGAAATAAAGAAGGTTAGCATGTATGATAACCTTCCACAAAGTCAGTGTTTTGGCATGAGGAGAGACACAAGAAGTTATTTTAATCCTTAGTATGTTGCTTCATCCAAGCTAATACTCTCTAGACATGTTGTGTTAGAACTGACCAGAAATGGCCATGCCACGACACCTCTGGAGTATAACAATTTGAAAAATGCTGCTGTGAGACAAGAGTATTTAGGGAAGTGAAGCTATCAAATATTTTAGATAAGGAATATGGTATACCTATTCCATTCTAAAGCTAGGAAATATATCCAAATGCAGAGGACATCAAATAGCACTGTGCTCAGCACAAGATATTTTTTAGCCTTCCATTTGAAGATGGCTCAGTAATAAAGGCTACGCTCTCATTATTAATTTATTTCTTCTCTAAAACAACCATCATAGGGCAACAGGGAAGAAAATTAGAACCCAATTAAAATGCCTACTTTGTCCTGGTTATTTCAAGATTCCAGGGCACCTTACGTTACTCATTCTGAACATGGTCAAAGGAGAAAGGAGCTCTTTACACAGAGCTTTGGTGGAAGGCAAAGATTTTTCTGATGTGCGTTGAGCAAATACATAGAACTATCCTTAGTTTTCCCACAGTACCATAGACTGAAGATTTGTGAAGGGCATTAAGTGAAATTTAAATTGTGACTACATACAGTTATTTGAACCTGTTCAGAAAGTTGACCAGAAGCAAAACAAACAAACAAACAAAAAACTAAAGGAGAGAGGGAAAGCTAGGCCAGGGATACTCTCACCCTCCCACTATTATATTAACCATCACTATTGTCCAAAAGAATGTGATATCATAAGGTAAAATCTTAAAGTCATACTTGATATTCTCAGAAAACCATAGGTATCATTGGTCTCTGATACTGCTGCAAGACAAAATACTTATGCTGGTCCCCACCTTAGAAAATGGAATTCAATCTGTCGCTAGTTACACTGGGGTCTCAACCTGATACTGGGAAATTGTTGCTATGATAAAAATCTATAATGTATTAAAAGGTAGAATAGAAGCAACTGTATGATTTCATATCAGCCATTATTTTACCAAGTCCAGCTTGAGTCAAGATGATAAACTCAGCTAAAATAAAAGAGAAAAGACATTTCTGTTCGCAAGATTACTCTGCCGTTAATTATTCAACCTTTCCTGATTTATCTAAGCTCCCAGTATCACTTAACTTAATCCCTAACAAGCATTGAACCAAAGGAGGAAGAGTGTGTTGTATGATTGGCTTCAGTTAATCCCAAATCACAAGGATACAATGTAAATAAATAACTCAACATAATAAACACAATGAGAAAAAGATAAATTCTGTCATGTAGATCCAATACTTCCTACCTAATTCTTTCAATCCTGTAAAGAACTGAACAGCATAATACAGAATATTAGCCATAAAGCCCTAGTATTCATAATTAGGAGGCAATACAATGAGAAACCCCCCACCCCAATGAGCATGTATAGAATCGCACAGTTTAGGTTCCTACCTCATTTTAACTTCAATGAGTCTTAACACATGGAGAAGCTATGGATTGCTTTTATATTTTTCAGCATTACCAATTTAAGATATATATTCTCCAAATCCAAATTCCCCTAATATTTGTACTGGCCAGAAAATGAAAGATAATAGGAATACTGTAGATGAACTAAGAAATATTATAGTCCTTTGAAATCCAACTAATTTTTCAAGGAAAAAAGATGATATAATCTATAATTATTTGGGTTAATCATAAGAAATAAAGTTGAACATTTTGCAGGGTAGAATTAAGTTAAAATATAGATTTTATATGAAACTGGTCATAAAAATACTAATTGTTCATATTGATCTGCAATGAGAAAGAATTCTTCCTCACAAAACTCATAGCATTAATGGTAATAAAGCAAGAAAAGCCTATAATATAATTTCTTTAGTGAAATGTATTGCTGGCAACAACAAAAAGCCCTTACTATATTTGAAAGTCTAAACTATCAAGCCCCAGTTATTAAGGCTTTTATTGTGCTCACTTGTATTTATTAGACAGTTGCGTTAAAAAACTCAGCATTAGTAAATGATCCAATAAATGATCATATAATTAAACTGCTTTTTTAACTAAGCATATTGGGCTGTTATCTACTACATCATGGTTAGTGAACTGATCATCTTTTCAGAAAGATTGTTTGGGGTCAGTTGCTCTTCATTCCAATGCACTCTAGGAGTTAAACCATATGCACATAGGACTTCATCTACTTCAGTGGTTTGTCCGAGGCCACACAGTGACTTTAAAAGAAGCAAAGACCCAGGGTTTCCCTATCCAACTTTCTCCTAAGTAGCATTCACAATGTATAATTACTTAGATTATACACAGTGTGGTTCACCTCCAGGCTACCGTGCTGGAAAAATCTATCCTAGTCCAGCTTCATCACTCTGTCCTACTGAGACCCATAATATGAAGAACTATTACTATCACAGTTAAATTCAATCACTTTCTGTTGCAATTTATTGGTCACACAAGGACAGAATTCCAGTTGCTCTACTGATTTCTTTATACAGCACATTTTTAGGGATAAGGTTTACACACAAAAGGGAAAACGTTAACCTATTTTTACATGCATTACCATCCTTGCTTAGTCAAGTTATTAATCTTTATTTGACTAAATGATCATGTATTTAGAAAAAAGGCATATTGTTCCTTGACATTTTGAGCATCCAGAATATATATAACAGGAGGTTTTCTGATAAATTCGTGGTTCTTTCTTAGATTAGCACTGCATACCACAATATATATGATGGTATGTATTCAGGTCAATATAAAGGAACAAGCCAAGCTATTTTTTAGCTGAAGCTTTATAAATTAATTCTCAACAAGTTAAGGTTGGCATCATTAGTGTGAGAAAAAAAACACATTTCCAAACATTCACGATTTTAGAATAGCTTTAATCAATTTTGAGATGTGTATCATAGACAGAAAGTAAAAAATAGAAGCGTAATAATTGCAATGTTTTCATATTAAGAAAGTAACATGAAATTACACATTTAGCCCTTACTGTTTAATTGCTCATTAATGACCTTCTCCTTGGGAAATGAAAAATAGCACAACAGTCGAAGCTTGGATTTTCCCAAAATACAGTATTAAAAGCAGTGATTCCTATAGCTCCTAAGCTGAGAATATGCCCTATTCTCAGGACTGCACAACTCTGCTATGGGTACCTTTGAACATAAGTGAATGTTAGAGGAGCTCACTGTTTTCAATTACATATTTTAAAATTACTTTAACATAACAGTAAGGCCTCGATCTATAACAAAAAAAAAATCAATATTCAAGCAAACACTGCATGCAAACAAACATGATTTAGAAAGTTCTTAAATTCCTACCTTTATGTATCCCCAAGATACTGACAGTAAATAGTTTACTTCTGGCATTTTTGATGCTTTTAGTATTACCAAATTAAAGCAGAATTTTCGGTCCTCTGTTATTACTGAGATACAGGGGAAAAAGTACGCTGAATCCTTTTAACTGAATTTTGATTCTCAGTTCTGTTGATTTATAAATTTCCTGCAATTAGGTATAAAAGAGATCATTTAACTGGTATTCCAGTTAGGAGATCTTCGATTATTTTGGACCCATTTGCAAAATTCCAAAGTGCTGTCAAATTTAAGAACCTGGCTTGGAAGACATATTGCAGAAGCTGAACAGAAATCTGAAGGGCAGACAGAGATCTGCATATTTCCAGAACAGCACGACTTGATGAATTATGTATATCAAGATGCTCAGCTGCTGGAAAAGACTTGTTCTCTCAATAGCCTTCCAAATAAGGATCTGCAGGGAAGCTACAACCAGTGTCAAGTAAACCCTCCCATAAAAATCAGATAACAGCCAATCCCGTGCTAGCCAAAAATACATAAAAGCAGCATAGAAAGCCGTGACATGTGTGTGCTAGTTTCTGATTGGTCTTCATGACAGAATCTCTTGGGAAGAAGGTAGTTCTCCTTTGTGCTAAATGCCATTTAATAATGGCTTCCCCACAGCATTTATTTCAGAGAAGACATGATTAATTAGCTTAACTTTCTGTGTGTGCCAGTAACATTTATTAGCTCAGGGAGAAAGGCTAAATTAACTCAGTCAAACAAGCATAGCGGGTTATTTTGCTCAGTCTAAGTATCATTTGGGTTGAATTCTTTAACTTTCTATCATTAAAAATACACAAACACACACACATTTTTCAACCATACATGCATATATGCATGTGCATGTGAAGTTTTAAGTCCCTACATTCACCAATTCAATTACATCTCATTCTGATAACATCACTGCAAATCATTTATTATTACTTCAATACAAAAAGCTTTCAATCTGCCTAGTAGCATTTCAGTTTATACATGGCATTAATCAGATGAAAAGAAAGTACTTTATTCAGCTGTATAGTATGCACATCTGCATTCAACAAAAGATGTATCATTGTAACATTCCTACCTTTAGGGGTCCTAACAAACATAACAATATTATTGGGAGCAAATCATTTTAGTATTCAAAAGAAAACGTAACAGACATTTCTTGACACCTAAAGTAACACAATTCATATGGAATCGATTCCACTTCATTGGATGGAACATTAATCTAACTTCTATCAAATATGAAGGCTGGTGAAAAGATTTTAGATTTCCATTATGAATTTTCAATATAAAAAGATAGGATAAAATACATTTCTGTCTAGATTAAATTATATACACATCTTTTTTTACAGTGTACTAAAAAAAATATCAATGTTACTTCAACACTTTTTAAAGTAAGCTAACCACCTCCATATTACAAATAGGAAGTCAAGGAAGTAAATCAGTAGTATGCCTTAAAGTTGGTGCTACCCAGATCTTGGCTAATAGAAATTGTGGCCCAATACATTATACAACAAATATATTGAAGGATAGCTGGAGTAATATTCAAAAAGTATCCAGCAAGCTTTTTCATACATTACGCTATGTTAAACCATGATTTGGCATTATATATGTAAACTTTAGGCTTCTCATGCCTAACATAATTATAGAATTTATAACTAAAAGCAAGTTATAATGAATGAGAAGATCCAAGAGAAAGATTCAAGAATAAGACCTGTTCAAAACTAGTTTTTAATACAATAGTAACATTATTTTGTCATTAAGCATATGTGTGTCCATTTCCATATACTAACACAAAAACATTAAATGAAATGCTTTTTAAATTTAATTAAAATTATTTTTTTTTTAAATGTACACCTTTAAAAAAAGGATTGTTATTTTGGGTTGAACTGAGAATTTGTAATGAGCCAGAAATATTTTAATTTAGTAGGGAAATGTTTGAAACCACATAACTGAGCAATACTATTCATTATACTACTTGCTGATTTGTTCTGAATTAATGAGGTCAATCAGGGAATGCTGCAGCAGCACATTCATTCTTTATTCATTTCAAGAGAGACTGTGCACACACAAGATTCAATGAAATGGACAGACTGTGCTCAGCTATGGGCTTATTGGACTGTTCCTATTGAGTAACAACATTCACAAGCAAGTACCAACTGCAGACCTTTTGTTACAGAGAATTCTGCTTAATCAGCTCAGTGCAGGCATATATCTATATATCAGCATCATGCAGAAAGAATTCCACAGATAAATCCTCAGGAAAATAAAATAGGAAAAATCAAAAGAAGTAAAGACCAGATAGTCAACCACTATTTAGAAGATAAGCGATTAAATATTGACAATCAATAGTGAAAAGAATATGAATATTGGTAAATGAAAATTTGAAGCTTAAAACAACCCTCAAGTGTTAAAACAATTTCAACCTGATAAATAGGACCTTTGCTTTCCATGCATCTAATTCTAAAGACTTACTCTTCAGTCAAAATCTGTTCCATCTATTATTTATTATTGTAACCACTTATTTGCTATGATATATTATTGTTCTAATTTACATAATAAGCAAAGTTTTCTGAGATAATACTAACAGCACCCCCCCAAAACAAAACAAAACAGTCAAGTGGCAGTAAGAAAGTCAAAAGTAGACACAGCTGTGGATCTGCCCATGTAGGGAACAGGACTGACTCAAAAATCATAGCAATAACAGTAAAGTTATTTTATATAATTTCACCTTAACTAAGGCCATTGGTGTTTCCAAAGCAGTTGTACCACTCTTGTCTTGTGAAACTAAATTCATACAACAGGTAGGTGAGGGTTTCTTTGAGAAAAACAATGACCACACACCCAGTCACATGAGAATGCAAAATCTGTACTCAGCATCTGTTAGACTAAGGTTCATGTGGATACCACCTCCTTCTTGGAGCGGTCATGTGTAGCGGTAATTAGGATCAGAAAATAAAAGCAGTGGTGAACAAAGGATTGTTTCCAGCAGGGATATGTTGTCCCTCAACATTTTTCAAAGGAGGTATTCCAGGATATGGAATCAAAGTCGAATTACCTCTGAGTATGTACTCAGCAGGTTGTTGAAATAAATATTTTTTCTTGACATTTAATATTCACATTTCTGAACTAAGTATCTTATTTTCACCTTACTGTGTATGCTTCTAATCTGGGAAATCATCATTGCATTCACTGAAAATAAAGCTGTATTTCTTAAAAAAATAAAACATTCACAAGCCAACAGCGTATTAGTATGCAAATGTAAACACATATAATCATAATTATATTTTAAAGTATGATTGCTTTAAAAGCAGATTTTGAAATTAAAACTATATATGTAAATACTTTTTAAAAATACCATATATCCTGAGGATGTTAAGTAATATGAAATTGTATCTTGAAGCTTCTTTACATAACTGTGTTTTCCAAGAACCTACTGTATGTGTTTATTCAAATCTTTATAATTTTGTAGACTTCTTCCAAGTCCACAAGATGAATTTTATGTTATAACTCTTAAAAGTAGAGCATTCTTGTTTTATAGCGAAGTGTGACAAACTTTTAAAAATGTGTATCTGATTCATCAACAAAAGAAGCATTTTGGATGACAAACGAAACGTCTTCAAAGAAAAACAAGAAAGTCCAGTTGCCTCTTGAAAAAACACCTTTGGGACAACAATGACATGATGACTAAGAATCTCCAGAGACATCAACAAAAGAAATAGAGCTACATTTATAGTAACATATAAAGAAAAAGTTATTGAGCAGTAAAACTTCAAGATCTCTGATTTAACATATATACAGTATCAGGGGAGCAGGATTTTCAAGCTTATCTTTGGAAAGAACAACATATATAGGATGAGCTATTAAAAATAATATAGTTTGAAGTCTTCCAACCAAAATTACTGCCCCAAACTTCAAAGTTATGGATATAAAAGCAGCATTTAAGGAGAAAGGAAAAACTTTATAGCAAAAGGCATCATTGTAAACCTCCTATAACATCAAAGTCAGTAAATGACATATATTGCAAGTCTTTGGGTTAAGAATGCCCTGGTTTAAGGATAACCCATAGTTAAGAATGGAACCTATTGCAGAAAAATGTGTGTTAAATATACAGTGATTCAAGTTAAATACACAATGGTTCAAGCTCATTACACAATATTACTTATATAAAATTTCATTTTTAATGTGGGGCAGTGTGCTCACAGTCAAAAATGACAATAAAGGTTTTTGTTATCTTATAGTATTGTATAATAATACTATTCTGGCTTCAGTAGAAATTCAACTTAAGGACAGACCTCGAAATATAACTCATTCTTAAACTGGGAAACAGCTGTATCAATCTACAAGAAAACATCAGGATCAAAAGCTTTGCATATAGGTACTCCTCACTTAACAACCGTAAAGGGGACTGGGATTTCCTTTGATAAGCAATGCGGCTATAAAGCATGACATCACACGACTGTGCTACTTAGCGGCAGAAATTCCCACAATCCCTGCTTCCTATTGTTAAGCAAGGAGCTCATGTGTTTCTATCTTTCTGCCAGCTTCTCCACTGACTGCTTTTGGGAAGCAGGCAAGGAAGGTTGTAAATCTTGATTATGTGAAGAATCAACATTATAAAGCTGGGTATAAAAATAAAAGAACTGCTGATTTATAAAATTCAAATTGTGACAGACAGACAGACCTAGAATTCTTAATTGTATGAATAATGTTGCCTCACTGATACTGCTTAACCTAAAAGTTAATAATTCACTAGATTTTTCCTGTCTCTTCCCAATGCACAACTTCGACATCTTCAGTGAGATAACAGATTCTGCAATAGCTTAGTTGTAAGGCGCCATACCATTTCATTCTTTTGCACATGGTGCCCTCTAGTGATATTAGCATAGCATTTCTAAGCATTTTTAACAAGCTGCTCAACTGCAGTTTGCTTAATAAAATGCTTCATTTCATTTCATGTTCATATCTTGCAAAGAATTAGGGCTTTTCCTGAAGTTTGAAAAAAACATTGTGTTAAAAAGTATATTTATTCCACTCTTTATAAATGCAGTAGATTGGATACTCAAGTAGCCTTTTGCAAAAAAATTTAAAAGTTACCCAAGCAGATAAATAAGCCCATCTCCTCCTTTACATGGAGATGGGTTTATTTATGTTTTGATAACTTTGAAAGGATTTTAAAAACAGTAAAACTTTGATCTTGGTTACTGTATATAGCCATTACTACCAGTAGTCAAACATGTAGTTAAAAACCCCCCTCATATATTTGAGTGTTTCAATTATGATGAAATATTTACTTTTTGTAAATTGAGTTGTTTTAATTGACTTGAGAAATATCTTACTTCCTGAATCCAAAAACAGGTATTTCAGATGATTTAGGATATGCAGACGTACTTTGTTTTGATTATTCTTTCTAAGGTGTATTAAGTGTTGCTTAAAAGATACTCCAGAATGATTAACAAAAAGCATTTTCATTGTTTAGTCATACACAAAACAGAAATGTGACATTATAAAACTGTTAAGAAAATATTTTGATTTAATAAATTCTTAATGCTTAATTCTAAATGAGTTACAGTGTTTGTCCTTTGCACTAAACATAACATAAAAGACTCTATAATTCACAACAATATATGTAATTATCGGACTCTTTCCCCAAGATGGCTGCTGACAGAAAGAGAATTTTTCTCTTCTGCCAACAATCTGCTGATTTTGCTTCCAAAACTGGTTCTTTGGCAGTGCTGCTTCCTGGATTTGTATGGGAGCAGGACTCAAGATAGCCTTTGGACTGTGGACCTACCTGGGAAGGGGAGTGTTGAAGATTCCAGATCCTTTGGAAGTGGTCAGAAGGCCACTGGGCATAGATCTTCATCTTAGCAGTTTGTTTTTTTAAGCATGCCTGGTTTTTAACTTCACTTTTTGAATCCTGTTTTGCTTTTTAACTTTAAAAGTTGACTGGTTGGCTAATGCTGATTTATTTTAACCACCTGCTGGACACCGCTTTTTCCCCGTTCCCTTTTTTATGTTATGTTGTTTTGAATAACTTGCTTTTCCATAAGCATGTTCTTGGATAGTGAAAGTGTTTTTACTTGATTTAAATTTTTATTGGACATTTACTACAGGGATTTTGTATTTTATCAATTTGCAAAAAGTTTGGAATTTATTTTTCTTAACCCTTCTTTTAATTTGGAATTGAAATATCCGGAAAATATCTTTCCTGCTCCTTTGCCTGTTTTCTTATTCTGCTTTATCTAATACAACAACGTATCAGAATACAGAGAAGGGCATGTTTGGCAACATGCAATTCTTAATTTAAAAACAAACAAACTTTTTTTAAAAAAAAGTTTGATGAATTCATAAAGGCTGTGGAAATCATTCAGAGGCACACGACTATAAATAAATTAAACCCACAAAAGAAATATGGCCAGCATTAGATTCACTGGGAAGAAATATGTACCAAGAAATAAAAGAGTTGATTCCGTTTGACCGCCCTGAAGTTCAAGCCTATACCCTTATACAACATAGAAAACTGTCTGAGGGGATAAGTGATAATTAGTCTTTTTAGTGGACTGAAGCAGACTGAGGAATAGATTTATCACATTTAACTGGGGTACAATTTCATTTTGTTGTTTAGTCAACAATTGATAAAAATGTTATTAAGTAACAACAAATGTGGATATTTGATCCAGGACCAATCAATGTTAATTTTTGGAATGATCTGGGATAGCTAAGAAGGCGTGATAAATTTTCTACATGTTGATTACAATTTCAGTTTGTTAACAGAGGATTTTGGGATTTAATCTTGTCTTTTTTATTATTGTTCTTCCTGTGAACTATTTTACTATTAATATAGTATGCAGACAACATTAACTTGCAAATAAAATTATTGTTTAGTAGTTTAAAATTCTTTGGGTCTGTTTTGCAAGGTATGGGAAACTAATACTTTTACAATATATTTACACAGCATCCAGTTAATATGTGTACATATGTTAGTCATTTTTAATGCACTTTTTTTTAATGTCTTGTTTTAGTTTTTTTGTTTCTTTATGAATTTTTTGGTGTGTCTGTTTTACATTTTTTGAATAAAATAAAAATAGATTAAAAATATCAACTGTTTAAGTCTTTATATACCATCAATTTCTTTTGTTTTAATGCTGTAAGCTGTTAGTGCAAGGAATTAACTTGTAGTCAATAGCTCATATTGTTTTTTAAAATATGCTTTAAACAAAGCATCCGTCTCCAATAACTCTGAACTTCGAAGATGTGTGATTCCATCTGTTGTTAATTAATAACCAAATCAGTTCATTTCAGCTAACAAAAGGCAGAACAGAATAGACTAAAGGAAGCATCTGTCATTTCTAAAGCATTTCTAAAGCGTGAACTAGGTGAAAAAATGTGAAAATGTAAAGTCTATATTTGAACTATGTCTGCAGCTTAGATTTGCTGGATTGAGTAAGAACAAGGTTCAAAATGTATTCAGATATGAAAAAGAGGGGACTAGCAAGTGGAAGACTTTGGATTAATTTAACACCGGAAAGATGGTTTAAGAAGCAAAATTTCTTGATTTCAAACTTTCCCTTCAACTCCAGTATCTCAGCACATAAAGTCAGGCTGAATGGCCACACTCAAATTCTAATCTGGATGAATTTAGTTTTGACAAACTTTTATATCCTGTACCGATGCCTCTAAGACTGTATTTCAAATGATGAGCGTACGGAAACTCACTCCTAAACAGAAAGAACTGTTTACATTCCTTATACTATACATTTTTTAGATCTTATAGATATATACACTATACATTTCTTAGATCTTATGAATACTGTAAGAAAACATTTATCTAACTTTCCTCTCAAGAGTAATCTATGTCTGCTTAGAAAAATTAATCTAGAAAACACAGATGTAAACAATCAAGGGATATTGTCATGTGATATCAAAACTATGGTCCTCCTCATGGGTTTGTATGTGGGATAAACGTCTATGTTGCAAATGAAAATATTAATCCTTTCTAAAGCCTTCGGAGTAATTCTTAATATTGCCAATGTGTGAATGCAAAAACAGGACTAAATTTACAGGTCTGCATCCTGCAAAATGGGTATCCGAGTATCTTTATGTTTCTCCTTTTACAAGAGCTGACTTGGAACCAAATGAGGGCAGGGCAAAAATTAAAATATCACAAACCACAAGAGAAAGTAATAGGGCATTTGATACCACAAAATAAATGAAAGAGTTTGCAAACTGCAAGTCAAATTCACCCACTCAGCATCTGTTTATCGTAAGGTATAATATATACATACAACCAAAGCTCATGTATACCAAGAAAATATAATGTAATGAAACCTATCCAAACTTTGTTAAATAAAGTCCTAAATATATAAAAATATGTTATTTTAAAAAATAAAAGAGGAATAAAAAGACTGCATAATCAAGAGCAGGAAATGAATTCATTATTGCTAATGTGGTTGCCTTGGCTCAAAAGCCTATTGTCATTTTGAAACACTGGTAGAAGGAAACAAATAACTCAAATGATACCACAAGAGGGCCATACCTCCTAACATTATATTTGTCTATCACTTGCTTTTAGAGTTGTGTTTCTTAGACATTTTCTGCCACAATGAAATTGTCCCACAATTAGAGTACACATTTTATAACAGCTATATTTCAATCTATACTGATTACAAATCCTCCACTGAATTTTAATGATTATCTTAATAAAGTTTGCATTAAAGAAGGAAATTTTGGTTGCAGAGCAACATGTCTCTGCGGTCTGTTTTGTGGTCTAATTGGCCAATCAGAATTAAAAACCAAAAAAGTCTCTTAATTGAGGTATTCTTACATATAGAAACAAAACTGAAGTTTTTTGTTTAAATAGGATCTGGTTCTGATTTGCGGATCTCTCTCATCTAGATTAACTTTGTTATGAGTTAATTAATATTACTTCCTGTGAACTGGATAGATTTAAGAATTATGTTCAAATTATCTGACGTTTTACTACTTGTAGATATTTTAATTTTATTTTTGTATCATGGATGTTTTAAAGGTTGTAAGCCATCAGGACGTCTGTTGATGTCCTTGTAGTATGCAAATATAATTAATAAACAAATGTATTAAGGTGTATAAAAATGAAGAGTGCCAACACAAAGCCTATACACAATGAGACTGCAATCATGTTCAAATTAAGCAGGTCTATTTCTGGCCAATGTTTGGATGACAAACGTCAGTGCCCTTTGAAATATTCACTTAATAAGTATCAAGGGCATCTACAAATGTAGCCTCTATAAGTGTTTCCTTCTCCATAAAGTCTGGTAATATTCCATTTCTCTAGGAGAAGATAAACACAGAGCTTCTGGAATACATTTGATACAGAGGTTAAAGTTCAAGTCTAGAACCATCCTCTATATGCAAAAGTCTGTTACAGAGCATTTTTTTTTTAAAAAAAGATGCTTTATCCAACCTGCTTCAGATCTCTTTGTGATATTCTATATAATTTTATTAACGGTGTATTACTCCATTGCAACAAAATAGAAGAATTACAAGTCTCTGCAAGCATACTTCCCCAAGAGGATGTCAAAGTAACAGAAATATATGGAAAGACAGGATAAGGTTAGTCAAGTTTAAAACCATAGGAAACAAGAAATGTGAAGAGTAACTTCCTAAGGTCAGGGCATTTAGGGTCAAGACTGAGAATTGCTGATAGAGTTTGTACTTAAGCAGTAAAGTATGTGAACAAAAACAAATGATGAAGTAACATGTGTGGAATGAGCGTCATTAGGCCTTGAAGGGAGAATGCTAACAGCTTCAAATGCAATTTATAAAATATGTAGACAGATAAGCAACAATGACACTATGGAAATGGCAAGAATGAGCCTTAAACTTACATTGTAACTCATTTTTCTAAGGAGCAATGAAACTTATATAAAAGTATTTAAGAATGACCTGTGATCTTCTCTTTGATGCACAACAGATAAATCTGTTATCTTCAGAAATATGGTACAAAGCTCTTATTTAATTCAAATGCAAATGTCTCAGTGCATTTGGATGCCAGGTGACAATGTCATATTGATTTCAAGGCGACAAATGTAAATACAGCTAATCTTTGAATTATGACCATAATTGGGGTGGGATCTCAGTTGTTGAACAAATCAGTCATTAAGTAACACGTCATGTGATTGTTTCCTAGGCAGCACCTTTTGAGCATATTTCCCAAAGTTTTTTCAGCATAGCTGAAAAGTTGTTTCAGGAGTTGAATAGTTGTTACAGGAAATCTTGCAGCTGTGTATTTTTCTGTATATTGATATTAGCAGAAATTGATGGATGGTTAGATGGTCTTTCCTTTTTGTAAATGTTTGTGTGTAAATGCATTATTTATATTCTTGAGTTACTTTTCATATTATTGGTCATCCTGCCATTGAAATGGAAGGAAAACAAATCAGGAATTGGCCAAATAAACCACACATATTTTGTTATTCTGCAAGTATAACAACCATGTTAAAAAACCTCATATGTGTTATATTATGTGATAACATATAACTGTAATGTGTACTTGTCAAAGATTATAGCTTCATAATATTAGTTGTTTGGTATAAGTACAAGTCTGCATTAATGTGAGTTGAAAACAATTTGATATTACTAAACTCTTGTTCTGATGATCAGCTGGACATCAATATGTGGTATTCATAATTAAATTGTAATATGTGATCTTCTTTTAGTTATTATTTATACTCCTATCCAACCTTTCTTCCATCATATGATCAAAGCTACTTATAGAGGATTCATAGGTAGTCAGGCAGGGCAGACTATAGATTCAATCTCCAAAAGATGCAGGAGCACAAATATAGCGCCATGGATTCTGCTTTCCTGCTCCCAAATACCCTGAAACATCTCCTGGAAAATAAATCATAGCACTATATACAATTCCAACTGATAGCCTCCTATCCCCATATGAACCCAAAGTTAGACCTGCTTAGTTTATTCTGGGATCAATGGCATTTGGCTTAAATTGTTTTTAATATAAATTAAAGAAACTAAATGCATTTTAATATTAAAAAAAACATTTTTGTCTGGGAGGCAATTTAGAACTGAACTTGCTGTCAAATTTTAGCATTCCCACCCATACTGTGTACTCCCCTAATTGTAAAAGGATGCTGCTAAATTCTTTTTGTGTCACTTTCTTTTTTAGCCACTACTTCATGGAGTGCTAGGTAACAGAACCAATACAAAAACAAACAAACTCAGTAAAGCCCTAACATGCAGATGCCATTGCAAAGCCTATATATCACTTCTGACTAGATATCAGTATTTCAAAGGCACATTGCAAGATGGTTCCTTTTGACTTGTTGATTCAAGCTTCAGGTATTATTAAAGTGTGACAATCAAATTTCCTATTAAAAAGGTTAAATGAATGGTATTACTATTCAAGAATAATTTACTCCTGGATTAAAATAACACTGTGCATTCAATTAGCCCAGGTTAAAGGGGTCCCCCAATGCTCTCTGAGCTTAGTTGTTCCGTTGCACATGTTTTATTACCCTAACTAGGTAACATCATAATTGTCAGCACTAGTTTGGGTAATGAAAAATCTTCAAGCAAACAACCAAACACAGAGAGCACCAAGGAGTGAGCCCTTGTTTCAACCCTGAGCTACAAATAGTCTCCTTTATTGGCAGCCAAAGATAGCCTTCAAAATTCATAATTACATTTTAAACCAATCTATGTGGTTTTGGTGCATACAGGTTTATTCTTTCATAATGGGTAGTTATGTTTTGAACTAGAAAGTTGGTAGTGATATAAAGGATTGTATTTCTGCATGCCAATGGCCATATTCATTTGTACTGGGTAGTTTGAATATATTACCACAAGCCAAGAGATTGTAGATATGGTGTTCTCCACTCCATTTTACACCAATCCAACATTCTTTCACCCACTAATTCTGAAGCACAGCCACTATGGAGCTATCTAACTAATGCTAGCTAGCTAGATGACCCAGAGTAGTCAAGACAATAGCAAAGAGGTCTGACTACCTATAATAATCTCTTTCACTAAATAGGGCAAGGGCAGAAGAGCTATTTGAACATAGATAGCACACCATTCTATCAATTACATTTATATCCTGCTTTTTGTCTACTGTAGAACTCAGGATTGGGTATACCAATTCCTGGGTGATCTCCGGTATAGAACTGGCCACTTCCAGACTTTACCAAGCTTTATAAAGGTGGCTGCTTCATGACTTCAGTTGAAAAAAAAAAAGGAATTAGAATTATTGACCACCAAAGAACTGTTTTTAGTTCAGATAATTCTATCCACTGATTTAGGATGAGAGGTTTGTCTTTTTAACTATTTGCCTTTGGACTCTGAACTTAAGAGAAATATTATTTATGAAACAGAACACAACTCAGAGCTGCCAGCAACCTCTGCCAGCTTTGCCAATTGTGACATTCAGCAACTTCCAAAAGACCACAGTGGAAAAAGCAAAACAAAAAACAGATTTCATTACAAATTGAAAACCACTTAGTTTTGTAAGGATTATGCATATAAAAGAGTTCAGCATTGAAAAGCACTCTTGTACTTAGGGTGTTTAGGCTGCTAGGATAATTGCTTAGCTAGTCCAAATGACATAATTCTTGTAGAAAAGCAAATCCAGTTGCAAACTGTAGCTGGACTAGAATGCTCAAATAGTTATAGATACCAGTCAATCTGTCAATGTCACACTTTAGCATCTAGAGTTACATTGGCTACCACTGTGTTTCCAAGGTAACTCAAAGTTCTGTTTGTCACCTTAAAACCTTCAGATTTTAGGACCTCACACTTTATGAGACTGCATACTTTCAGCAGATACTACCCAAGCATTAAGAAATGGAAGACAGCCTTATCTTTGCAGATAAATTAAATTTTGATTATTTTATACTGGTCTAATGATTTTTCACTAAAAGTCTTTAAGTATTTGTTGTTTTGTTATAAAAGCAGTGTTGAAAATTATATACAATAAGTATTTTATCATAAAGAAAGATGAGGTGGCAAAATGGGTCATTTTCGTGATGGTATGGTAGTAGAAGAGACATATACTTCAATGTTACTTAAAATCCAGAAGCTAAAATATTATCAGTGATTTATAAACTATCTTAGACAATGTTACTCTATTCACAAGTGGAATGGGACAACTTGTTGACTCAAGGTTGACTCAGTCTTCCATCCTTCTGAGGTTGGTAAAATGAGGACCCAGATTATTGGGGGCAATATGCTGACTCTGTAAACTACCTAGAGAAGGCTGTAAAGCACTGTGAAGCAGCATATAAGTCTAAGTAGTTGCTATTCTATTCCACCATTTCTTTGATATTAGTGTAATTCTTGTGCTGTGGTGAGTTGTCGCATGGAAAATTGGCTGTGGTGACTTGACCATAGCAAATTGCCCACAGCAAGTTGGCCATGGTGAGTTGTCCTAGACCCATTTATAAGTGTCTTTATTTACGAGCATATTACTCCACTAGGCAATCTACCTTTCTCCCCTATCAGAAAAGTTGTTTATGGGCAACAGTACATTGTGAAGCCAAATTCATTCTCCATTTCCTTTCAGTAAACAATGGCTACAGACTTATTTCTCGGTTCTGCTTCTAATACGATATATGTCTCCCCTTGCTATGAATAGCCTTGTAGAGATTATTTGAAGAAAAATAGTCTTTGTAAAATATTGGATGACATACACATTCTTAAAATTTGATAAATAATAAATTAAATTAAATTAAAATAGCAAGCTCATTTAGAGCTATTTTGGATAATTAAAATCAATGACAGATTTTAATTACCCAAAAATTATGATGCTGGGCTAAAAATTACTTTTCATCAATAAAAACCAGTAACATATTTTAAAGAAGAGAGAGACAGTTTAGAATAGTGGTTAAGGACCATGGTTGGGAAATGTTCCAGTCTTCCCTTATGCACATAATACAACAGTTGACTTTGCACCAGTTACTTATTCTCAACCTAACACATTTCATAGTATTTTTATGGGGAAAACAGGAGGTGGGAGTATTATGTATGCACAATTGAACTATACAAGTAAAATATATCAATCTAATAAGTAAATAAGTAAATAAAAACTTTAAAGAACACTTCAGCATCAAAATGCTGAAGTAGAATGTAAATTCTATTCATTTACATCTTAAGTGAAACAAGGGACAGATGTCAACTTTAGCATAGCGAAGTTAGATAGATGCTGCTATGATCTAGAATTATCAGAGTGCTTGTCTGGAATGCATTTGAGCTTTGCACAAAAGTATCTCATGCAGATGGACCTCTGGCATCCCACCATTTACTTTTCTTTCCTCTTCCTTCAGCCTTTGAAATAAGGATAGCACTTTATTTAACCGACAAAATTAGATTTGGCCCGCAAAAACTTTTTCTGATATAATTTCAGCCTCTGTCAAGCAGCAAATATACTTTTGAAGAAAAGAAATAAATCTTTAATATCAGTAAATAAACATGACTTGATGTGAGTTACATAAAACCTAAAATTACTATAAAATGACCACGTAGGCATGTACTAATTTCATCTGGAACACTAAAGGTACATCATATTTTTATCCAAGGAAAAGTGTGAAATCAGAAAAGCCAATCTATCTATCTATCTATCTATCTATCTATCTATCTATCTATCTATCTATCTATCTATCTATCTATCTATCTATC
>JANHFL010005119.1:60481-79946 GCA_032468155.1 Oxyrhabdium leporinum
ATCTATCTATCTATCTATCTATCTATCTATCTATCTATCTATCTATCTATCTATCTATCTATCTATCTATCAAAAGTTCAGATTGAGAGTTATGTGGAACATGAATTGTAAAAGGATACAATGTCTAGTAAAATGTAGGTTTTATTTAGAAAAAAATTCTAGGTACACTAATTCCTATTTAACATGCATTGGACTGCAACTTCATGAGAAAGAAAAAGACTTGTTAAATATTCACAGTTAAACATTACATGCAAATGGATGAAGATAAAATGATTTTTTTCCCAAAAAAGGAAATAGAAAAAGCAGCTTTGAATCAGGAAAGGATCTACCATTGTTTCTTCTCTACTCTAAACTGTCTTTGCTCAAATGTTGATTTCTACTGAGTAGATATGACTGCAAATATGTTTAGCAACCTTGAATATACAATTTAAATAAAAGCAATGTGCATCCTAACCTGCCTTCTTCAGCAACTCTCTATCAATTCTGCATTATTTTGCAGATTATGTAGCATTTTGTTAGCTTCCAATACAAGTCCTAAAGTATTTTCTGGGGAGGTTCACTCTTTTACGTGTTTTATTTCTAATCAGAATCTTTAATCTTTGTCCTTAAGCTGCTTAAGCGGTTCTGTGTCTCCATTTCCGCCTCTAGATACTGAGAAAACAAATCTTTCTCCAGTAGCAATACGTAAGTTTAGGTGGAGGATGAAATCACTAGTTCTCATAAAAGTACCTGACTTACCAAAAAAAGCCACCACCCAGATAGATTTTCATAACTAAGAATGCTCTCCTTGTTGGCAAGTAGAACCATTACGAATTCAAGCTTATCACATAGTCAGCATGAGCCAGAGAGTAAACCAAACAAAACCCAGGAAATTCAACTGCTTTTATTCATTGGAAGAAATTTGTAAGTCAGGATAACAAAATACACATTTTATAAAGAAATTTATATAACTTTGTCCTTGGTTAAAACAAATTCATCCAGATCATGTCAGATAAACCTTTTATTATACAATATTGCAAATGCAGTAACCATTGCTGTTATTTATATGTACAACAACAATGAGAGATAAAAACAGTTCTATTAATTTGTTTATAGTCTTAGCTTCTCATTGGTTTGTTGTGAAAAAAAATATTAAAAGTTTGCACTTTAGTAGTAGATATGGCAACTGAGTTTCCAGTACCTGACTGAATCTGTGAAACTCTTGGAAATATAATTGTGGCTGAGTCAAATGTGTTATAAGTACAAAAATGGGCAGCTATTTTTTTTCTTTTTTTGATTAAAAGATGATTGCACAATTATAGTCAGGCAATCAGAGATCAATTTTTGGCAAACTTCCAGGATTTCCTTCTCTCCATTCCAAATGTTCATAATTGTAGAAAGACATGCCTGTGACTTTACAACAGCATTATAAGCAATATTCCTCTCACAGCAGTACTCCTGGACAAGAGAATAAAGCCAGATGAAAGAATCACAACATTCTGGGAAATGTGAAATTGTTTCAGACTTTTTTTTTTAAAGAAAAAAGCTTGGAAATGAGATACAAACCAAACAACAGGTTCTCAATACTGATATTGATACTGATATATAAGGTACTTTATAAGGTACTTTTATAAGGTTATAAGCTCCCAATTTAATCTTCCCCCATGTCCCTTGCAATCATGATTTCTCTTCCTTCCCATCATTGGGGAGTCAGACATGGTTTGCCTAATCTAAAAGTGAGCCCAAGGGTAAGAGCTCCAATCTGAGAAATAGTATTACAGGTTTCTTTTTGGAAGGGAATTTTCTCTCTTATGCATTTTGCCACCATCCTAAGTCACATGCCTTGCTCGAGACAAAAAAGCCGCTTCATGTTGATAATATTGTTTTGAGATTATTCTATCTTTATGATTCCAGTTTAAATTAAAAGGGTCAAAAACTTTAAATCAATCCTAAAATCAACTTCCTTTTGACTGCATATACTATACAGAATAAATAAAATGAAGCACAGTGAGTCTACAATTTCCAAGAAAACATTCCACTGAGTCTACATGACGAAGTGACAACAAAATCTCATCACCACTATTGCCATTCAATATATTCAAGCAACCAGAAACTAAGAATACAGCCAACTCCATTAAGTGCCCAGCAAGGCAAGACACACCCACATTTGCATCCAGGGGACTTCTTCAAAGGTACTTATTCCTATAAAACATCCAAATGAAGAAACTACTAGCAGGCAGGTAGATTTTTTTTTTGCCTACTAGCAGTTTTTATTTATTTATTATTCCAGCTGTGCTATTGGCAAAAATACAAATCCTAATATTACATTAATATTTTTTTAAAAATTCTATGTCTGCATTTTAAGGTTAGGGGCCAGAAACTTGCAGAAAGAAACGGATCAATTATGAAAACAGTTCTTTCTTAAATAAAGATCCTACTTTTGTCACATTTTTATTACAGTTTAATTTTTCATACCGATTAAACGATTAAAGATTTTAATATTTATTTTCACATGTGAGGGAATGCATTAAAAAAGAAAGACATTTAACCGAATTGTTACAGTCACTAGTTTTTTTCTTTAAAAAAAATATTCTTCAAAATTCCAAAATTAGTCTTAAGGTCAAAACATGCATTCTGTTACTGTTATTTTTTAAACTCTTATTGCATTAATTTTAGAATAATTCAATTGTTCCTATAACTAATGTTTCGATAAGATATGTAAGCAGGTATAATTATGAAAGCAAGAAAGGAGGGAAAAGGAAAATACTACTTCGTTAAAATATAATGCTGCTCCAATATCACTCAGTTCTGAGATGGAATAGTATATTGTACATTTTCAATTCTTAGTACTATTTTAATGGTGTAAAATAAAATAGTGGGAAAATAAGGATTTACTAAACTCAGTCTCAAAGGTTCTTGCCACATGCATCAAGGTGAATTATTCTATATACTCCAACAGAACCTTTGTAGCATCATATATTTGAAGTGCTTCCAATAAGCAGCTATTAAATCCGACACCTTAACATCTCTTTTTTTCCAAACATAAAAAAAATAAATTTACTAATTTAACTATCAAAGCAAATAAAGGAGAAAAGGACAACAATCATTATTAAACATTAAATGGAATCTTACCTGGATCCAAAATTCAGGTGCAAAAAACTTTGGCCATATTTCATGCTGTAAGGAGCTCACAGTCATCTTATTCAAAATTTATATTCTTTCTGTTTTAATGACTAAGCCTCCAAAAGACATATAGGCTCTGAGTAGTCAGGAAAGTATTTTGTAGAAGTAATTGTACTATCATTCTTCAACAAAACTTTATGTAACTGAAGGGGAAAGAAATCTGTTCAAACGAATGTCACCTAAAAGTTGCATTCAAATATGTTGATTTTGAAGCAGTCTCGGTCAAGCAAATTTTTGCTGATATACACATGGACACAGCTTTTTTCAGGTACTTTCTGGCTCCTTAAAGAGAGCTATATTAGCTTGCCTATACTCCAAAATGGAAACCTCAACCTCATCTCTTCTTGTTGCTATGGCCACGCCATACGTCAGACCTGCACTTTTTTCCCTCAGACCTGTTTATGACAGGCCTAGGTGCTTCCTATTATGGTGCCTGCATCAGCACAGCATGCGATTTGTCAGTAATGAGAGGCCGCAGCAGCCACTGAAGTGATCAGCATGCAGCAGAGGAGAGAGATGCTGAGGAATCTGAGCATGCTCTTTACAACTCTGCATAGAATGGCAGTTTTAAGAATTGTTGAGCAGTAGTAGTGCCTGGGGTTTTGCCAGGATTTGCCTTTTGTTAGTAATGAAGGAAAGTTAAAATACTGCTGGTAGAAGGACGCTTATGAGTAGCCAAGCAGATTGACCTCTCCGTATTTTAGCATCGCTTGCTGTCATTCCCAGTCTTAGAACAGCAGCTTGGTGTGCAGTTTTATTACTCATTCTTTAGTGGATATTGGATTTTAAACTTTGGAATGTATTGCTTTTCTTCTGTCTGGAGCACAAAAAACTGTTTTGCTTCTCTTGTGGACTTGATGGGAATGTACCCCAAGGGATAAGGAAGACATAAGCCAGAAGGAAGTTATGTCAAGATAGAGTATTTATCTGCCAACAAAGTCAACCAACTAATGCAATATCCACTCAGTCAAGTCACCTTGCCAAATGACTTCACTTGTTCAAATGAGACAAAACTTAGCTCACACTATTTGGGCCCAGTTAGTATACATTTAATGATTACACTAATAACGGCTTTCCCAGTTTCCAGACAACTCCAACTATGTAAATTCTTTGAGGAACAGAGGTTATTACATCACTGCCCATGTTCACATTGAGCAGGTTGCTAGTTTGCAGACATCCACAGATCTGTCAGCACCATGATAAGAATAAGCAGAAAATCACAGTTCAGAAAAGCAGCTTTCTTTCTCATACCTGGACACACCTTTCAGAAACAAATGTGATTTACACGAGGAGAATATTTTGCACGACGCTGGAGATTGCTACCAAAGGAAATTTGAATGCTGTAAACATAAACACTTCAGAGAAAAATAGAACAATATTCCCAGACTTAGGCTGAGGGCACAGAGAAGCAGATTCCACTTTTATCCTAATTACTAACAGAAGGAGAAAAATTTAGCTTCACATATAAGGTATCGGAATCCTGATGTCCTTACTTTATTATTTTTATTAAAAAAAACAAAACAAATTTGCATTATGTGCTTAAACTTACAATCCTATCCTTGTCTTGACTGTAAGACTGCTTCTAGGCAAGCCATTTAATATGAACGGAATTTTGCAGGAGGCCCAGACGCTGCTTTCTATCAATAACTCTTCTGTATTTTTCAACCAGGTTTACTTAAAAAAAATCCATTAAGGATAAGAAAAAAGAACACCTACAGAACGTATTTAATCAATAGCACTTAGAAAGTTATCCATTCCATCTAGGCACATCCTAAATATCATTGAGCTCAAATGAACTTATTTCTATAAAGACCTACAGGACTGCACTGTTAGCCTATTCAATCCATAGAATATACAGGTAGTCCTCAACTTACAACAGTTCATTTAGTGATTGTTCCAAGTTACAACAGCATTGAAAAGAGGGAGTTATGACCATTTTTCATACTTACAACTGTTGCAGCATCCCCATGGTCATGTGATCAAAATTCAGATGCTTGGCAACTGACTCATAATTATGATAGTTGCAATCTGTCCTTGGGTTACCTTTTGCAAACATCCATCAAGCAAAGCTAGATTCACTTAACAACCATGTCACTAACAACGGCAGTGATTCACTTAACAACTATGGCAGGAAAGGTCGTAAAATGGAGCAAAATTCACTGAACAAATCTGTCACTTAGCAACAAAAATTTGGGGCTCAATTATGGTCATAAGTCGAGGAGTACCTGTACATGCACTTTGAGCTCAGTTTCTAGACACAATTAGCTGCAATTCCAGGGACCAGTGCACCAAAGGGTTAAATCTTGCATGACTGGGCCAGAGTATTCTTCCTTTTCCACTATTGCTATTCTGTAGAAAAGATCTGCTCTGTTTATTCCTCCAGAAGCAACTGTCACTGAACCAAGCTTTGTGTATAGTGTATACCAACTGGCAGTCTAATAGGCCTCTTCCTTCGAAGTTATCATGGAACACTTTATAAAAAGTTAGTCTGATATAGATGTAATAGGCAATACATGATGGGGTACAGACTCATCAATCTGCAAAAAAATATGTGCAACCAAAGCCTCTAGAGTTAAGCATACCTAAGCAATCACAACAGTATTTGAGAAAGGTGCAGAATAATTTAGACTAGTTATTTCTCGAAAGCATGATATAGAATATATAGTTTACATTTGAATCAATTAAGTTAGCAGCACCATGTGGTTTATATTCTAATAATTTTCAAAAATATGGAGTTTGCTTAAAAACAATTTTAAAAAAGAGCAAGAGATTTATGATGCAATAACTCTGCCTTGTTTATAAGGATGGGGAGGGAGGGGAGACAATTATTTTGCTTGCTAACTTATGCTTTCCTACAACTTCAGCCATTCTCTAGGAAATAAATCACCATATTTAATTTAAAAGAAAAATAGCCTTGAAAAATTCTTATTCTTCAAAATATATTTGACAGGAAAAATGTATGACTGTAAAAATAAATAAATAAATAAATAAATATCATCAGCAAATCTGAAAGAATCATTGATGTTATCTCTCATCAAGCAAACAGACATTCTAGGTGATGTTAATCCCTAGACCTCACTCTTCAGGCATCCTCATGTTAGTGTAAATGAGTCTATTCACCTTGCTGTTGGTCATCCTTTGTTGTCCTTGCACCTTTTTAAGCACTATGGAATTCTCAAGGGATTTAAATAATGTGTCTAAAATATGATAATTTGAATCTTATTATTTGTGCCTCAACTGAGATTTTTGCATCGGTATGTTCTATGTTTGTTTTCTTCGCTATCCATCGTATCCTCAGAAATCTTCCCTAACACCAAAATTCAAAAGTATCAATTCTCTTTATTATCCTAGTTAGTGAGAATAACTTTAAGAACTGAGTCATTAATATTGTTCATTGCAACTGACTGTCTTCCAATCAGAAAGAACCTTACCATTTTATAAGTAAAATTATTTTGGGGAAAATACTATTTTCAGTAAATACAATGTGGATGGAAAAATGATATATTATATACTAGAATTGATTAAGAGCAGAATAGATACTGACATTAAAACAGCAAACAAATAAGGGCAGTGAATACTCAGAAAAGTTGTTTCCTTGATTTTACCCCCGTCTCTCATGCTTGCATTGTGGTAACTGTTTTAGGGTCAATTCCAATCCTGTAGGGTGGATACACACATCAGATCCAAATTCTTGTTCCTCTATATAGAATGTGCCATCGCACTGAAATATGCTTAGAAACAAACACGGAATGCCTACTTTTAATAAATTTTAGTAGATTACTTCCCATGATTTTGATTTATGGACTAAAATGCTATTTTAACTAAAGCAGAGGTATGATTAAAAACCCTGTTCATTCAAAATGGTTTACCCCTTCTTAATTCCAACTGCAATGAAGACAATAATTCTTCACTTAGAACTTAGTCCTCCTATATAAATTGGGCTTCAGTTCTTTCAAGTGTGGTTAAGATTGTAGCCCTACTGGGACATTATATTCCATGAATTTTCTTCATTAGATGTATGTACTTAATTAGTCAAAGTTGAACAGAAATGAGAAGAAACATTTTTTTTCAGTTTAGTCACCAATACAAAAAAAAATATGAAATGCATTTTTGCTACTTGGTCAAGTATATGACTAAATAGAAAAAAATATACATGGCTTTTTGCTCGAGGATGTGGAAGCAGTGATAAGATAAATAAATGAGTGATGAGATAAAATGACATGAACTCAGCAGAATAATGGCAGAAAAAGCAGATTTGCTTTTATGATTATGTATATACAAAAACCAATAATAAACCAGGCTATAGTGAGAACTTAAAAAAGCATGAAAGACAACAGCAAGTAATTTTTCTATTGTTACCGATAAAATTATAAGAAATTATATGGAAGTCATCAGGAATCAAGCTTGACCTGGGGATTTTATCTTGTAAAACCAATTCATGACTGCATGTAGGAATGCCAAAAATCCCTGAAAGGTATGACAGATTCATAGATTTATGTATAGCTTCCTTGTGGTACTACTTATAGAAATGATTGAAATATACTTGCAAGTGAATGATATTAAGAACATTTTTATTTCCAGGAAGCTAAATGCGCCCACTTCTTACTCCTACAAATCAGTTCTAGTTCAGATCAAATGGGCTCTGATACACAAGCTACCACCATTACTATCTGGGTTTCTTTTCCCTATCAATTCTATTGCATTACTGTGGTAATGGATTCTCAACATCAGCAACTCTATCTGTTTGCCAGGATCATTGTTCAGTTGTTAAATTGTATGGAAGTGTCTAAAAATTAAATAAGCTTTTGCACAGGAAAAGTTTGTGAAATGTTTCTTTACTACTCTATCGTTGTTTCCACAAATCCTTCCTACAAGGGAGAATGATACCTAGCCATCCCACCCACACTCATCTCCATGGTTACTTGAGAAAAAGGCTGTTGTGTACTCCGGCACTACCTAAAGCAAGTAGACACACCTTCTCCTGCACTGTAGGACAAAGACTCAACATTCTTGTATCTCATGCCAAAGCATTAAAGGGAAGAGGTGTGTAGAAGGAGACACGTTAAATATAATTTTCGTGCACACATGAATAAATATTTGTCTTTATTACTTTGCTTTATTCCTTCCTGCAAGCCATGGATACTTTATAGAACTTAAGGCAATGTCCATACTAGGATCTAACCATGCTCCATTTATTCAAGTTACCAACACAGTGTACTATAAACAATGAGCCAAATCATATGCCGCAAAGAGAGGCAGAAACAGTTCCAGAAGTATAATCCAGCCTCATGAAGAAATGAATTTCCCATCCCACTTTTTGTGATTAAGGTAGAGTCAAATTGTTAAACAGAAGCCAGTTATTCAAAATCCCCAAAAGCACGTTGATATTTTAATATCTAGATGAAAAAAATCAGGGTAACTGGGTCTGTCAGGTAGAAGTTCCTCATGTTTTGTCAGATGTCAACTCCTATAATACAGAATCTAAGGTGTAATGCTTATGAAGAACATCAACTGGGAAGAATATATTCTAAGATCAAAGATGGAAGAAAAATGCATTCTTAAATTGTGAATTCTTGAAAAAACCCATGCCAATCTGAGCTACTATGGATCAATGATATGTCTCATAAATGTCCAATTTATATTACTCAGAAATATCTTTTTTTTTTTTAAAAAATGGTAAATATATTTCATCACTGTTGGCTTTCCCCCCCCAAGAATGGCAAAAAACCCCAAATCCATTAATATGTAACCAAATAACTATGACTGCATTACTAGACATTATATAAGAGCACAGTTATATAATCAACTGCAGATGTTATGGGATCCATTATTACTTTTTTATTTTAAATGGTCAACAGAGAGCATCAATCTGCTTTGCCACTGGGCCAACATTTGTTAAATCATAAATACATTTTCCCATAATTTTATTTTATGCAATGGTTGTTATATAAGAAATCAGATTAAGTAAATTATTTTTAATCATATGTGACATTATATTTCCTCTGTAATTGGAACAATTTAATATTTTATAACAATGGTAAAATACATCATAATGTTTAAGGATTGGAATAAATGATCTGTGAAATTGCTTGAATTTATGGCACGTGCAAACATTACTTGGTCCATTGAAATTGGTCACTATGTCATTTTGTACATATACTTGCAATTTCAGCCTAGCAGTGTTCAGATACACCATGGGGATAGATCTGTATAATATATTTAATCTGATTATTGAATTAACTCAGTTTCTGAGTCTGTGCAACATATTCAATAACAAATAACCGAATGCTTTTCACAATATGCTAAGACATACACACATAGCTAATCAAGGTTACAACCCAAGTGTACAAATAGTTCTGTCTTTTACTGATCTAGTTAAACCTTTTGTGTGTGTGTGTTTATGTACAGAGGAACAGAGAGAATGTGAGTTGAATTCTTTCTTCTTCTTCCTCTAGTATATGTACATCCCTTTAACTTCCTTTCTGTTCTAATGAAAAAGCAGTAGTTAAATCTTTGAGGGGAAAACCCTTACTGAAATAGCATTTTCATATAAATTGCCTCCAGCTCTGATTCTTGTTGATGCAGATATGGACAAGAGCTCCTTTTCACATGCCTGAAACATGGATCTGACTATGACATTATCACAAGTTGATGTCTACCAGTTCCTCTACAACTTTCCCCATCTCGCCTGTATTACTTCTGGCTATACAGAGAATTGCTTCTTGAAACGAACAATCTGAATCTCTTAAATCCTGTTAAGTGATCTTATTGCCAGCGTACAGTCAGTGGCAAGGAAGATTTTACTAGGCTATATATATAGTTAGTACTTAAATTTGGTTGAAAAAAGATAACTATGGGACAGAAGAGCTACAGGATGGAGGCAGTTGACAATTACCCCCACCCACCATCTTTCCCAGATATTTCTGCCTTGAGAATGATATATTAAACAACTGTATATTTGTATACTAATATACTAAAGTGATACAACGGGTATGTTTTGTTACAAAGAAGCCAAATGTGAATGTATGGGTCACCTTCGACTTACGGACTTTTTAAAACAACTGTTCAAAGTTACAATGGTGCTGAAATAACCCTGGTCCTTATGACTTCTGCATAAGCCCCATGGTCACATGGTTGCAATTCAGGCACTTGGCAACCAGCTTGCATTTATGACCGGTTGCAATGTCCTGTGGTAACTTGATTGTAATTTGTGACCTTTTTTGCCTGTTTCCAGCAAAAAATGCCCATTCAGAAGAATGGGTTCACACTTATGACTGTGGGTTTACTTAACAGCTGCAGATATGCCTAAAAATGATAAAATTGGGTTCGACTCAACTTACAACCACACCAACATGTGACAAATTCCAATCCTAAATTGGTCATAAGTTGAGGACTACCTTATAATATATGAATTTGCAAGATTTTTCTCATTTATAGTTAAATTATTAAAAAGGTGGTTAAGCATGATTGCTTAACTGATATAAAGTCAGTGTACTGCACCAATTAAATCTTGCTTTTATGGAATATCAGACATACCAAGCAGAGCAATAAATCTTTAAAAACGTAGTGTCAAAGGAGTTCTAACTTTATAGAACGTTTATTGTTTCTAGGAGTTAATCCTCAACTTACAACAGTTCATTTAGTGACCGTTCAAATTTACGGCACTGAAAAAGGCGACTTATGACCATTTTTCATACTTATGACTGTTACAGCATCCCCATTGTCACATGATCAAAATTCCAACAAGCAAAGTCAATGGGGAAGCCAAACTCACATTAAAAACTCTGTCACTAACTTAACAACTGCAGTGATTCACTTAACAACTGTGGCAAGAAAGGTTATAAAATGGGGCAAAATTCACTTAACAAATGTCTCATTTAGCAACAAAAAATTGGGGCTCAATTGTGGTCGTAAGTCGAAGACAACCTGTACATACAATGTCTTCCTTGCAACTTATAGCACAATTCTTCATTGTTAGGTATGAATATTTTTATCAGCATATCGTTTTTGAATGTAAAGGAAAGAATGTATGGATGTGCATGACAATTGTCCTCCTAATATGTTAGTACTATTACTTTACCAGCACATATGGGATTTTCAAATTGCTCTGGGCATTACGCATGCAAATTGCTAAATACCGACTCTCTCTACCCAATAAATTACATCAACACTATGGCATGGTTAGGCAGACTCAACTGGGTTAAAACTAAGGGGAAACAGGCGTTGCAATGCACTGTCTATCCATTTATTATGTCGTGATTTCTGCAAGTAGGTTAAAAGGCTGGAAGGAAACCCAGCTTATACTTAGTAAACTGACGTCAATAGATTACAGCAATCCTCTCCCCTATGCAAGCTTTTCTGCCCTAGAGCCAGTCAAACACTCAACTAATCTCCACCTGTGAAATACTGCCAATACTGAGAATTAAGGCTAGAAGATAATTTCCTCAGAAGGGAGGATTTATCAAAATAACCCTAGTTAGCTATTTAGATGTTAATTGCATTTACATGGCTTTGTTTTACAACTCAAAAGCGCTGTTACTTTGATGATTAAAAGATATCTGAAAGTTTCTGATTTACATGTGCGTGAATACATATGCATTTATGACAATGTATTATGTCACACAGTGTGAATAAATCATGTACAGCATTGTTCCTGGGAACACAAAACGCCCACTTAGGATTATTTGGAACAAGCATCTTTATCTACTCTATATATCTTGGAAAGAAACTTCATGGCAGCACTCTTTGGTATACAAAGAAAACAAAAATCTTTTGAGCAAGGAGATCCCTTTCAAAAAAAAAAAAGGCATATATCAGTTTTTCACAGGACGAACAGTTTTAAAAATTAGTGTTCATGCCCAAGAACATCTACTTGGATTAGACAATGTCAAAGAAACTCTGAGCACTGGCTCAGAGGCTTCCTGGGCTAATTTTTGGCTACATTCATGAAACACAAGTCACTTTACTTTACAACGTAAAGTAAAACATAGCTGAAAGTTAGTATACATAGGACTGCACAGCTAGGGTAAATGGCACACAGAATTTACAATTAGTAACAAAGAAATTAAAACAGAGACATTCTTATTTTAAGGATAAAATAAAACCAACCGTTGTGTGCCTGCAGTGTAAATTTTCATTGCTGATCTAAAGGATGGCATCATTCAATCTGACCTTCAAAGTGACTATGGCAACTCAGCTCATTGTATTCTTATGGAAACCTTGGCTGGATGATACTATTTATGAAGCGACGAGAAAAGTGAATCCTTTATGGAATGTTTCTTTTACTTAGAGCCATTGAAGAGTCTTCAAATATCATTTACAATCACAATTCCAGTGCCGCTCTAATATTATGATAGATAAAATATGTCAACCAACTAAAGGAAAAGCAAAATATCCAGCTAAAGTAGTCTGCTGTCTATAAAAGTTAGTTATATTACATTTAGGGTATTTTTATTGTTCCTAGAATATTTTCACAAAAATTAAAGCTAGCAAAACTTAACTTGAAAAAAGCATAGGAAACAACTTACCACATATGACAAAAAAACCCTTCTTACTATCCTTAAGTACTTAATTAAGCTTATTACATTAAAAGAGATGTAACACAAATATGAGAAACAGTCAACTACTAATGGCTAAAGGGCACAGGCGACTAAAATTAGACCAGTTGTTCACATATCTTGCACTTAGCGTGCATACACAAAATGTTGTGCTACTTGTATTGCATTTTTACTTGCAAATAATCATTTTTCAGCTGCCAACATTAGTGATATTCAAGACCACTTCATAAATTTTGTTTTTAAGCAAATGACTATATTTTAAATATAAATGTAAAGTAATAAATGCAAAAAATTGCTTTCTCGGAAATAGATGTGTTATAGAGGAGCATTAACCAACGTGGGGGACTCAGTAAAAATGTATATTGTCTAAAAAATCAAAATCTGCTATCATACAATTGATCTAAGTAAATGCAGAATCAAAGCATCCTGAAAGTTTTGCCATGCAAAAATTTGGTACAATTATAATTAACAGAATCCAGTAGTTAAATACCCAGAAGTACAGAGAGAAATTATCATGACTATATTACATTATGTTCTTAGTATTAAAGAATAGTGCTCCTTTAATTAGATGTGATCTGACAAACAGGCATACAGAGATAAACTAAAACACAACCAGGAGAATAATGTAAAATAGGTGACATTCACTACCTCTTGGAATGTTAAAGCATTTTAATATGACGGAAAGTTGCCATCTAAACAGAGGTGGTAGTGGATATTTTCTAGCACTGTGATTACTGAGTGGACATGCAGAGAAAAGTCTCTCTGGGGTGGTTCAACATCGTGGTAAGTTGTAAATTGATGATTTTTGGTTTAACTTCTTAAGTTAGAAACAGTGGTTTACAAATCACCAAAACTTAAGCTCCAAGGAAATCAATGGAACTTCTTTCCATCCAAATCAGCAATTTACTGTTGCCTTTCCAAGTGCAAAAGCTACAGAAACAACTTATTTCATCTGTCATCTAAAATACATGTATGTTCAACGTGTCTCCACTTGGCATTTCTTCCTTTATTCTGTCACAGGGGATTTACAAAAAGTATTATCCCATCCCCTCTACATACTAAGTTACACTGACATTCACAGTACAAACGTATGGGCTTTTTATATATAAAAGTTGCAAAATCATACATGCCATTTGCCCTTTTTTGCTTTTAAATTGGCAGCACATAGAAAAGAATTTTTGCACAACCTTTAAATGGCATACAAAACCTTAGATTTTAATATAATTTATTTTGAGCACCCACCCAAGCTGACCTTCCTTCTCTCTTACTTTGCAGGACAAACTGTAGTGGACAAAATGACATTTTCAAAAACTGCACTGCTCTTCAAGTTTGCTCTCTAATTCATCCATAGCTAGTGTCATAACCTAGTGTTTAATACAGCTAGGATTGTTACAAACTTTTGCATTCTTATATGTGCTTACCTAGGACCAATTATTTAAAGAGTTTCAATTGAATTTGCTTCCAAGCAACTATGCATAAAATGGGATGATATCCATAAACGTTACCAGGAGGTAAGGAACCAGTTTCAACCCAATTTTATGCATCCTTTTCAGGGAAGCTGCAGAAGTGGACAATAATTGCTGTCAGAATGGCAAACTGAAGGAGCTTTTTTAAAATCCAGATCTGATTGAAACCTATCTTAGATAACAAATCAAGATATCGGAGCAGCGCTATTCTGTTGCACACACAATTTAAGCCCAGAAACCTTGTTGCGCAAAAACTGCCTGCTTCTCCCAAAGCTGAGATAGATATACTTTTTCCTTCTGAGTCGTCAGGTTTGGCGTGGAAAACAAAGCAAGGCACAGAAGAACTGAAGAGGCGGGATGGGGTGGGACGATAGATGGAAACACACGGGGGTCCTACCTTATTCGAGGCCATTTCACTGACGGAGTGCCTGGTCTGCAAGGTTTCCAGCTGGTCCAGGCACCAGTCCAGTTCCTCCAGGGTCTCGCTGGCCAGTTTTTGGTAGGCCTCCTCTGCGAAGAGATAGGGAAAGGAGTACTCAGTTCGCAAGCGTTTCACGGGGCTAACAGCAAGCTCCAGCGGGTCCATCCTGCCATACCCAGCCATGGGGGGATGCCCAGTGCCCACACATGAGTTCTGCTCCTTCATATTGCTATGCCCGAGCAAGAATGAGAAAAGGCGGGCTCTGGTCTCCGGCGGGAATGACGAAAAAACAAAAGTCGCTCCAGCCTTTTCTTATCAACTCCAGCCAAGGCACTCGGCAGGCGAGCGAGCGGGCGCGCTCTGCGGCGCTGCTGAGAGGAAACCGAAGCGCGGCGGGTTCTCTCACGGAGCGCAGTCCCTCCGCTCTCGGAGCGCGTGAGACGGGCAAGAATCGTGCCACTCGGGCGAGCTGGGACTGTGCTCTCTGGCAAACGAGACTGAAGGCGACACGCAGCCGGCCAACCGCTTTCCTCCCTGGGGCCGGAGGCAGCCAACACCTTCCTCCTCCTCCTCCTCTCTGTCCTCCTTCGGGCGAGCTTCAAGCCCCAATGAATCAGAGCAACGGCTGCCGTGTGTGCAAGCCACCACGCTTCCTGTTTGCTCAACTTCTCTGTGCGTAGCAGAGGCAGCGGCAAAGCTGAAACTCGGCTCTGAGGCTACAGCTCCAAGGGAAGCGCCTCCATTCCTCCAACCCTCCCGATTTCCTTCCTTCCTCGCAGAGAAACCTTTTTTTCCCCTCCTCCTTGCCCTGAGAACCTTAATTAAAACATCAACTCGCTCTTTCGTCCACCACCCCCACCCTCCCCAACTCCTCCTTATTGTTTGGTGTTTTCTACTGAGAGGGGAGGAGAACAGCGCCGTGGCGCTTTCAGCCTTTGAACAGGCGTCGCCGAGACTTTTGGCGAAGCGGGGGTTGCGTGTGTGCAGCTGTAAAGGAGGGCGGGGGGGGGGGGAGAGAGAAAGAGAAAACTCGGCCAGGAGGTGGGGACTTGCTCCACTCCGCCACCTCCAGGGCGGCGTTAAGGCTGGCGCTGCTCTGCAGGACGCGCGGAGGGCTCCAGCTACGGCTGCCACCTCCGAGGAGCTTGCGCGAAAACCGCGGGAGGACCCTCCGCCTCGGGACCTGAATGGGACCGTTGCGCTTTGCTTCAGCACCGGGCCTCGTGTTAACGCCCCAGGCCCTTGGATTTAGCCCTTGGTAATGAGACTTGGTCGCGTTCAACAGCGCATTGAAGCTTGTCGCGCCGTTTCTTTTATTCTGCGTTAATGCCCGAGATGGAAAACTCTTTCTTTTTCTTGAGGCTCAATCCGTGTGCAGCCAAAGCCGAGCGCTCGTAGTAGCACTACTGTCTGCAAGGCATCATGGGGGAGAGAGACTGCTTGGAAGACGATTTTGCGGGACTTTAGGGGTGCGTGGGAGCCACAGGTGTGAAATGACACCAGGTCGCTCTCTTTCTCTTTCTCTTTCTCTCTCTCTCACACCCACAGAGCAGCAAAAGGGCGGGTGGACACGGTCCTCCTTTGGCAGCTGGTATGCCTGAATAAGTCCCCTAACCAGCAGCTTTACATTCCTTTCCCCCCTTTGGCATTACCTCTGTTCCTGAGTAGCACATAGCCATGGGATTTTGGCCTTGCTGTTTAAAGTCCAGGAACAAAGCAGTATCTCTAACTTGTAGGGATTGCCTGTGCACAGCAGCCCTACGTTTAATTAAGAGACACCTCTGCATTGACCAACTGCCTTTATTACTATTCTCCCCATTTTGGTCACTTTCTGCCCTTAGCTGGACCAAGCTCACCTTGCTGGCTTTTAAAACTTCCAATGCCCTGCTATTCATCCGCTGCTACTATTATCATTACTATTATCATCTGTCCAGGGCATTAAATAAGGAAAGCATTTTACCATGTTTGGATACACTCCAAAGATAAGTGCTTTTAAGGTATTGTTGACTTCAGTAAAGGAGATGGTTACGAACATTATTCAGCCTCCTAAATCAGCATGACTGATTTGTGCATGACTGGCAGGCCAGTTCCTGTAATCTTTTTGGCCCCAGCATTGTTGTGATGGAAATTGTATCCTCACATTATGGAGAAACAACTAAAGTCATCCAACTGAAAAATGATTAGGACTCAAGTCTTTTATCTCTTCGGTTTGCCTACTATAGCGTACCATACACCATACAAATTTACTTATGTTTTCCTTAGCTTATCATACATACTGGGCATTACACTGAGTATTTGCATAATTTCAGTCTATTGTGTCAGTCTAGCCAAATAATCATCAGGAAAGACCTTTTCAAATATTGCAGCATGTTTACTTTAAACCAAATCCCTGAGGTGACTGATGTGTTCCTTGCATAGTTTGTTTTGTGAGTTGAGCGGGAATATCTTTTCTATTTTTTTTTCTTAGAGACCTGTTTGATTCTCTCCTTTGGTCCATTAAGTCTGTCACCAGAGAAATGAAAGACTGAAATGCAACAGGCAGGACTAACCCTAAACCAGGGTTAATTTATTGAATTTATATCCTGCTATGATGACATTTGGCATGTATGAAAAAAATGAAATGATTAAAATGCGAACAAAATAAAGAAGGAATAAAAATAATAATTACAAAAAATCCAAAGTGCAGATCTGTTTTACTGAGCCAGAGCTTAGCTCTGTAAAACACAAAATGATTTTAAAAATACATTGGATTGTGTAGATACACTGTTTCTTCCCATCAGCACTATTCAAAATTGGCTTTTTGCTGCTCCAACAATATTTTAAAAAATACTAATTTGAGAAAAGGAAGGTGAACTCCTAAATATTTTTAAATAAAATGTGGCAAGAAGTCAACCAAGAGAGATTGAAAGAGGCCTATGTAATGTCAGAATTATCACTGGCAGTATAGGTGGTCCTCCTTTAATGACTGTCTCATTAACCAGTGGTGATGACAAAGTAACTTTGTGACTATTCCTTGCATTTCCTGTGACCTTCACAGGCCTGCAAAGCAAAGGAAAGTGAAGAAAGATCACAAACACAGTCATGGTTTTATTTATGGACCATCTCATTTACTGATCGATTTGCCAGTTCCAATTGTAATCACTAATGAGGACAACTTACTGAGATTGTGGGATCTATCTAAATAATAGTGATGGGCTTAACTCCATTTTAAAATCTGAAGTGTGAAATATGTGCAAGAGTTTTGTGTTGCAATTCTCCTTTACTCCAATAGTTACATTGCACTGAATCATATAGAATTAAAGTTATGAGAGTAAGGGAAGCTCTTCACACTTAAAAAGATAATTTGCAGATTTTCCTAGATGAGATTTAATGCAATTGTCTCCAAATCAAATTACTTTTAGGGAATGCTCAACACTAGATATATTGGCACATTTTAAACCATCTCCAATGGATTTCTCTTATAACGCAGACATCATAACCAAGAAAAGTTCTCAGTCCTTTTAAACCCTTATCCATTTTATAGATTGGTAAAATGATATACTGTGTACATGTGTGTGTGTGAGAGTGTGATATAAATTACAATCCAGCATGAATTGCCAAGCTCAGAGTGATTCTTTATTATGTCTCGGAATCTTTTAATTACAACACTGATCAAATTCTACCATCTAATATATTCCAAGCTAGCGTTTTCCTACATTTATGAATGGAAAAAGAACCATAATATACAACGTTACAGAGTAATGCCAACGTTACTCTTAAAATATGAAAAAGTTTTAAACTACTTTATTCAGAAAAACACATTTATTAGATAATTAAGAAAAACTTAATTTAAAAGCATGACTGAGGATATGTCGAATTACTTATCCTTGGAACAGAGTCTGCAACAGAGAAATAAGGTAATGGTAAGACAATAGTATATACTACAGGAAGGGAATTAACGGTGCTTTATTGTTTCCTATGTTACTTGCAACTCTGAAAGTCAAATATTAGTACAGAGCTATATTTATTATTACTGTATTGTTTTCTCATAAATGTTTATATGAGAAAGCATTTTTTAAAAAAATCTTGAACTGCTACCTAAAGAGACATAATTCACTTCAGTACTGGTGGTTAAGGCACCAGGCTAGAAAGCAGGAGATTGTGATTTCAAACCCTGCGTTAGCCATGAAAGTCAGCTGGATAATTCGGGCCAGTCACACTCTCTTAGCCCAACTCACCTCACAGGGTGGTAGTGGAGAAAATAGGAGGAGGAAGGTGTGTTGGATATGTTTGCCACCTTGAGTTATTTGTAAAAATAATTATAAAGGCAGGATATAAATTTTAAAAAAATAGACATTTCTTCTAAAGTAAAATTTCAGCTTGAAATTTTATGATATGTAGGTTTTAGATTCCGTTCTAATTCTTTTGTTTACTTTGATTTACAGATGTCCAGGAAGTTTATCTAATAGATAAATCTGAATTTCTTTATTTTGGCACAAATGAAACCAATAAAATAATTCATCAAATGATCTAGAATTCCTTTGAATATTTGTCATACAGATTTCATTATGATTAATTTAAGTCAGGTTTATCTTGAAAGACATTTTTTTCTCTTTCATATTATTTCAAACAAATTTTATAGGGTAATTTTTCCTGGCAAATGCATTTCTTGATGTTCACAGTGTAGTTATAATTTCCTGTTAGGAAAGATGGATTTAATTTTCTATTTTTTCAGTGTTATGGCACTTATTTTAGCCTTTCAGTGATGGGAATAAGGACTTTTCATGAATCAGAGATTGCCCAAAGGAATATCTATCTATCTATCTATCTATCTATCTATCTATCTATCTATCTATCTATCTATCTATCTATCTATCTAT
>JANHFL010005120.1:23062-36018 GCA_032468155.1 Oxyrhabdium leporinum
TAGCTAAAAGATTGAGAAAGAAGCAAGCAAAATGAGAAGGGAAGGGGGTGGGATCTGTGGTTAATCTATCAATCACCCCCAGTGTGAACCCCCCCAATTGGGCCCCAAGCAAACTGTCAGAGCCAAGTCTTTAAGCTGCTGTGGAAAGTCAGGAGGGTTGGAACCATCCTTACTCAGGGGGGCATATTCTAAAGGGCAGGCCCAACAGCAGAGAAGGCTCTTCTGCTGGACTCCATGAGCTGGAATACCCTGTCCAATGGGGCCCACAGCATGCCACCTCTGCCCGTTGTGGCCTGTCAGCTGCCAGCAGACCTGGCGGCAGACTCAGACAATGAGGAGGTTGGGGAAGAACTTGGGCCAGCTCTGGAGCCTGGGGAAGGCTCTAATGGATGCTCAGCATTGGACACAGATTTAGAACCAAGGCCACCCAGCATTTCTCAGCCAGAGAGGCAGCTGCCTTTGGAGTCAGAGATGAGTGAGGAGGAGGAACATGTGGGGCCTGTTCCAGATGCAGAGCAGATAGGAGAGGTGAACAATGGAGGACAATGAGCTGGCTCAGGAAGCAAAACAAATGTGGATGCTGAATGGCCCCTCCCTGGTTGGGGAATAAATAGGAGGAAAGGGAAGTGGTTTAGTTGTCATAGACAACCATTCACATTTCTGGAAACTTTGCTCCTTGTGTATTTTGTGTGACAAAGCCTGCCTTGCCAGAACTGGGGTTTGTCTATTTCTCTGTTGGAACTGACTTAATTTGCAACCTCCCGGCTGAGAGCTCACAGCCTTACGTTTATCATAACGAGTAGATAAGGACTATTGTTTCAGTTAACTTTTTGCAGGACTCTTGCCTGGACTTTCTGTTGGTGAATGCAGTTAATTCCCAATGTGTAAATAAAGAGGGGGTTTTCTTTGTGGGGAATCTGTTTCTTGCTTCTGCGAAGGCTGGTTCAGAACAATGCAGCATGGATAGGCAGGCCAATTCCACTGAGATGAAATGTTCATTCAGGTAGCCTGGACCCATACCATGAAGGACTTTAATGGTGATTAGCAACACCTTGAATTGCACCTGGAAGTAAACCAGCAGCCAGTGCAGCTCATGGAGCAGTGGGACCCAAGAATTGCCCATGCTGCTGCACTCTGCACCAACTCTAACTTCTGAATGTTTTTCACGGGTAGCCCTGTGTAGAGTGCATTGGAAAATCCAGCTGAGAGATAACAATATTTAGTGATCTGTGCATTTTGAGTTGAAAAAGTTATTCTGGGTTTTTGTATATGAAAGGTGTCGAACCACTACCCATATTCTGCTTGTACCTTTAGAAAATGAAAGTACTTTAAATGTACCATGGTTGACATCATGAACTATATCTTCATGAATTTTTTTGCACTGGTTGGTCAACCCTAGTGAAGCCTGATTCCTGATAGGCATCAGGATAGGCCACGGGTGTCAAACTTGTGGCGTCATGTTGCCGTCAGGTGATGTATCATGACATTTTCCCCTTCACGGAGCTGGTGTGGGCGTGGCCTGCACTTGATGCATCCAGCCCGCAGGCCACCAGTTTGACACCCCTGGGATAGGCAATTCCCTGCCTCTTCTTTATGAGCTCTCCATCATCTGCTGAATAAACAGATTAATTTTGCATTTTAAAAATCTGTCTCTGAAGGCTGTTTTTCTAACCTCTGCCACTAACACAATACAAACTCAGGAAAGGGGGAAAATATGTGTTTTTCAGTATGCCATAGCATGAGAACTCCTGCTGGGAAACTGGTAAATATTCTTATGCAAACAAGAGTTTGAAAGGGAAAAGTATATTTAAAAAAAAACAGTTCAAACCAGCAGCAATGGAAAAGGGGAAAATACACGCTCCAGAAAATTCACTGATCTTTGAAATGCAACTTTTGCTTTGAAATGAAACTGCACCTCATAGTATTCTCAGGATACTTGGGGGGAAAGGCAGAAATCTAATACCCTGGAGTGAATTAATTCCAGGAAGGATAGACATAAGAAGGTGAAGTGCTGTAGAATAGTGTTTCTCTACCTTAGCAATTTAGCAATGTGAGTCTTTACTGAGGAACTGCCTTCCACAATGGTGGAATTGATTTTATATATCTAGATTGGTGTTTCTCAGCCTTGACAGCTTTCAAATCAGCAGACTTCAACTCCCAAGAATTCTTAGCAATCGCCATATTGGCTGAGTCTTTAAGTTCATGCATCACAGAGCCGCCCAGGTTGGCAATTACTGGTGTAGAACATTATAAACCATAGCTGATGCCATATGGGTACCATCAGCTCAGCTCTGAAAAAGCCCTGGTAAGGATCACCCAGAAACATGATGGACTAGAAAGCATTCTATCATGCTAAGATAATATACTCTTGTTATTGCAGTTTTAGACAGTGCATCTTGGCTTGACAATACTTTTCTTCCATGGCTCGCTGCCAAATGCAACCATTAAGGTCCCTGTGCTCCATCATATTGTTAATGAGCAAACAGACCACCCCTTTTATCTGAGCAATGTTGTTAATAAGCCCCAAAATCATTTGAACTGTAACTGTTCTCCTTTCTCCTCAAGAGTTACATCATTTGCATACAACCTCTTTAGTTGCCGAGGCCCAGGTTTGGGATTCAGCATGATGAACAGACCCAAAAGGACAAGAGGGGTATAAACAGCAGGAGCTTTCTTAGAAATATGCAAGCTGGTGTTTGCCTCAAACAGCATTTCCTAGTGCTTTGGCTTCATTATTTTCTACTGTTGTGTAGAAGAATAGTAATAATTACAGCAATACTGACAGTCATGGGACCAAAGCCTGCAGTGGTATATTTAAGCCTAAAAATAAAGAACAGATGTTTTTAATAAATTTGCTAGTAATACTGACATTTTCTTCTTATTTTCAGCAAATGGTTTTAGCAATTTTCATCAAGTATGCTTCAGATTCCATGCCAGCCAAATTCAACCCTTCTCCTATTTCTTCCTAGCAAAACATTTGCTATTCACCACATGCTGGCTCAGTTATGTTGGTGCAAACTAAACCAGTAAAACTACTGAAGTGCAAAGAAGCTGCAGTGTTCTCTGGACATAAATATCAACAATCAATACTTGTGCTGGACAACAATCCTCAAACCAATTTCCAGTGTTAATCAACATTCAGTCAACCTATCTGAGCAGGGCAAATTTCCCTATTGAAAATCATGTAAGCCTGATGATGTTTGGAAAAAATATTAAATGATGGCTTATTACTACCTAAATATGCCACACAGCTGCATTAATAGAGGGATAGAATCAAAATCACATGAAGTGTTAATACCACTTTATGATGCCTTGGTAAGACCACACTTGGAATACTGCATCCAGTTTTGGTCACCACAACGTAAAAAAGATGTTGAGACTCTAGAAATAGTGCAGAGAAGAACAATGAAGATGATTAGGAGACTGGAAACTAAAACATATGAAGAACAGTTGCAGGAATTGGGTATGTCTAGTTTAATGAAGAGAAGGACTAGGAGTGACATGATAGCAGTGTTCCAATATCTCAGGGGTTGCCACAAATAAGAGGGAGTCAAGCTATTCTCCAAAGCACCTGAATGCAGGAAGAGGCCATGGATGGGAACTAATTAAGGAGAGAAGCAACCTAGAACTAAGGAGAATTTTCCTGACAGAACAATTAAGCAGTGGAACAACTTGCCTCCAGAAAAAAACACTGGAAATTTTTAAGAAGAGATTGGAGAACTATTTGTCTGAAATAATATAGGGTTTTCTGACTGAAAACCTCCAAGGTCCCTTCCAACTCTGTTGTTCTCTTATTCTTCATCTGTTTTTTTCCCCTTTCCACACAGCCATAAATAGTAGTTTTAAAGTGTTCCTTTCTCTTTTAAATGCAGTGTGCAAAAAACTACTATTAACATTAGTTAACAGAAATTGCAATATAGACAGTTTCTGAAGTTGTCTTGCTTGAATCAAGCTTTTTTACAACTGGCGGCTACATATACTCTTTCATATTTTTCTCAACAACTGGATATTTCAACAACTCTGACATTTCCAGGAAGTGCAGTACTGTATTTTCTGCTTTTTTGGGTGATTGTAGTAGTGTGGTATCTGATTGTTATTTTTAATTGAAATTTACCACGATTTTGTTAGGAAGTAACATTTCACTACTCAGAGTCTGTTATGATTTGAACAGTTTATAAACCCAATCGATCAATTAATGGGTTAAAACATAATGGAAGTTTGAAAACAAAACTTTCACAGCCTTTTGTGTACGTGATCTGTCTTATTTAGAAAATTCTAAGCCAGATTTTCCCAACAATGCTACCTAGTCATGTTGGTATAAACTTCATGAATTCAAAGTGAAGTTTTATCCTCTCATAAAGAAAGGCCTCGCTATTCAAGAAGTTTATTAGAAACTTTCTCCCATCCTGTTCCTGTGAGTCTCACATACATAAATAGAAGTTCTTTTTCTATTAAGGGTATAGTTCCTAGAATTACTTAACTAGTTAGGAATTTTGGGAGATGAAGCCTCATCCCATGTGGACAGCACAAAATTGGGAGTGGCATTTAATATTCTAATAATAAAAGAATATTTTTAGCTCATGGTTGAAATGAGAGAGAGAACCAAGGACCACTCTTTTCATATTCTATCCAAATAAAGTTTCCCGAACAGGCTACCACAGTGGGGTTTTTTTTTCCTCATGACAGAAATTAAATTTTGAGCATTAGAATTTGAACTTGGAAATTCCATATCCATCAATTATACGTGTTTTATTTTATACTTTTCTACAACTTTCCTTAATAAACTAGACTGCTGATGCAGGTGTTAATTAATGAGAAAAAGAAGCCCTAGGAGGAAGTTTAAATCTATTTTCCCAAGCTAAAGTAATTCATTTCTAACGAAAATTCACCTGGCTTCTTACATTTTAGCTGGTCTTATATGTGGTACCTCATTATCTATATTTGACATTTGCACCAGTATGAATTATAAGCCTCCCAAAGTTTCTGCAGGACACTTTCCCAGAAGGACTCTACCTGTACAGTTAACAAAAATGATTGCATAGGGATGTAAAATGAATACAGGTATCTCCTCAAAGCTATGCAACTTCTATAATACACACAACATATGAAAATTAATGAACAGACTACTGACCTATTTATAACCACTGTACATTTAATATTGCAGATTTGATCTCCCTACATATCATCAAAACCAATTTTTACAAGCAAATCATGTTTCAAATAATTTTCAATCTTCTGAACCATGCCTCTGCATGTACAGTTTTTTTTTAATCGGCCTTTAAAGCTACAGAAACTGAGATGCCCAATTTTGCCCATGCCACCACATTCTGAACAAGCTACAGCTTCAGAGTGGTTGCCAAGAGCCGTCCCATGCAGACTGCATAGCAAGAGTCCAAAACACAAGGTAAATAGAGCACAAGTGACTGCCTGGAGGACCACCTGGTTCAGGATCAGTCTCAGATGGCTCAGCAGATGAAGCTGTACTCTTTAAGCAGAACCTGTGAGTCCAAGCTAACCCCCAGTCTACATACTAGTCTTAAAAGGAGAAGAGCAACCCTACCCAATACCAAAACTGGAAAGTCCTCTGATGCAGACCTCCCCCAAAATCTATAACCATTTAGTCTTGTGAGAGTTGAGTCCAAATCTCTTTCTTAAAAGGATGAACACTACTTGATTCAAGGCTCCTGCATACAATTACTGTTTTAAAGTCTGCTGAAGTGAACATGAATAAAACTTGGCTTCAAACAAAGGCAGCTTTAGATTCAAATTACTGCTCAGCTATGACATTCATCTACTCTCTCTAACTGACTGCCGGGATGCTTTTCTTCCTGGCATACAGCATCTTTATTTTAATTCTTCCCAAACTGATCTATTCCCCTGTCATTTTTCATTACATGCTCCTTCAGAAGTCCCCTGAGGCTAAAGTCCTGGGCTACATTGAACAGAATGAATAGGGTTCTCATGCCATGTTATTCACAGTATAGGAAGAAATTGTTCCACAGCAATTTCCCAGAAAGACCATTTAAGTAGTACGGTAGATAGAGAGCTGGATGGATGGGTGGGGAGATAGGTAGCAGTATAAAGGTCATATGAAAAAAGTAATTGTTAAGAGTAAGTTGGATGGTCTGTGCAAGTGGGGGAAGGGTGTCAGATTTTTTTTCTGTGTTCAGCACACTGTAAATCTCTATAATAAAAATAATACTTTACTAATACCTGGCCTCACATGGCTATTGAGAGTTTAAATTGCTGCTTGAAGCTCCTTAGAGGTAGGGTAGAATATTAAAGTAGTAAACAAATTGTTCTAATGCTAGTTTGAAACAAAGCAGCTACACACACAAATATACCCAATTACCTCCTTTTTAAAAAGAACAAAAGAAAGCACTACTGCCCAGGGCTAATTTGTTTACACTTTCCTCTATAATGCTGTGAAGCATTACATTGTGAGCAATCATAAGACATGTGTGCACTTCTTTGAAGTGTCCAGACTATTTCTGTGTCAGGACATGTGAAAAATCCTTGGTGAACATCAAGATGAAATTATTAAATCTTGCATGCTTTTTAAAATAATAGTAGTATAGTTTCATTTGAAGTATATATTACCAATGCTGCACGTAGAAATGAAACCTATTAGAATCCAGTTATTCCCATAAATACTCATGTTCTGAGTTTGCACTAAACAAGCATAGCCTTCAGAAATGATTCATCAAAAGCAAAGGAAGAAGTAACTGTGACAACAAAGGTAACTTTATAACAAATTGGAAGTCTTTCTCTTTGAATCAGGGGTGGGCTGCTATGGGTTCACACAAGTTCGGGTGACCCCATAGCAAAGATTCTGTGTGGTTCGGTGAACCGCCAAATCTCACTCCTGGCTGGCAACAGGAGTTTTGTTCATTGCATCTGAAGTACACAACCGAGTGGTGCCTAGAGGTGGAGCTCTCACCTCACAATCAGGAGGCTATGAGTTCGTTCCTAGGTAGAAGCTGATATTTCTCTCTCTGGGCACAATTGGAATATATCTGCTGAATAAATCTCCGCATTGGCAACAGAAATTGCATCCGGCCAGTAAAGACTCAGCTACATTCAGTTGCCCGGACTCCACCCCACAAGGGATTATGGGGTCATTAAAAGAAGATGATGATGGTCTGAAGTCCATAATCCTTTTTCCTTCCATTCTATTTTATAAAGACCTTTTTTGCTGATGAACCTCTCACCATGAGTTGCACGAACACACTGTTTATTATTTGAGTAAAATAATATTTGACTATATATGGATGAACACAAGAAGCATCTGGAAACATCCTCTGGAGGTAGAGGTAATACAAGAGATGAATTATAGTTCAGGCAAACACAGAACTCTATACCTTTTCTATTCCTGCATTCCATTGCAGGAGGCTTTTGAGCATAGCAAAGATTCAGAAGCTCAGTCAAGCAATCCTTATGCCCTTCAGGCATTGACTGGGTTTCTTGGATTAGAGATATGTAAACTAAATCATGCTGGGGGACAGAGAACCAGTATGCTGAAGTCACAAGTTAATATTATTTTATCTAACGGAGCCTGTCACTTTTGCCATATGTAGCCTTCTCTATTCTAATGTTAGAGAGATAGAAAAATGTGAACTAAATAGAATAAGGAGGAATCTGCTGCTCTTTTCAATATAGAGAAGCTGAGAAAAATAATGCTGCATTTATGACAACTAACCCCGTACATTGCAAGTGCTCAGTCTTTGGGGCCTAGCAAATTTTAAGTATATGTGCTTCCAGGGAAGAAAGATGCTTCTTTTTACATCCTGGATACTGTGCCAACCATTGCAAAGATCTGTTTACACTTTATTCCGTCAAGTCTATTCAGCACCCATTTAACTGCATCTTTCTTCTAGAAGGAGAAACATATTCTAAGAGTACAGGGACCTATAGTTATCTTTTTATCTTTTAAGAATGCTGGTAAACCTGTCAGGCATTTAGGAAAAAAGTGATACTGGGAGTAAGGTTTTGGAAGATGGGATCAAGCCATCTTCTAATTTATTTCAATTTTAATTAAAGGAATCTTTAAACAAATTAGTTCAATTTTGGCAAAGGAGAGCAGCATAGAAATCTAACTGTTCTTAGAAAAGGATCTACTCTCTTCATAATCTAAAGTGGGGTTCATACCTAGTAACTCCTTCATATTACACACATCTTGACATTTAGTTTGCCTGGACATAAACAATGCCCAATCACTGTGAACAGAACAGAACTTTAACTGCTTATTAAAACATGTCCCACTCCTTAGACTATGGTGGCACAGTGGCTCAATAGTTAAGACACTGGGCTTGTCAGCTGGAAAGCTCACAGCCCAGGTTTGAGACCTGAATGTCACGCTACAGGGTGAGCTCCCATCCTCGCCACAGCTCCTGCCAACCTAGCTGTTCAAAAGCATGCAAATGCAAGTAGGTAAATGGATACCATTTCAGTGGGAAGGTAACAGCTCTCTGTGATGTCAGACTGGCCATTTGACTATGGAAATGTCTTGGGACAGTGCTGATTCAGTGGCCTTGAAACGGAGATGAGCACTGCTCCTTATATTCAGTGAAGCAAAATCCACAGGGACTCCTTTGTTTAGAATGTAGTGTGATGTAGATCAATGGAGAGCAAGGCAGTGGCTGTCAGCCTTCCTGGGTAAAACAGACAGGAAATATGACCAGATCAAATTGTAAGGCTACATTAACAGAATCTTGTAAGTTTGAAAGTACAGGTCTCTTGTTGTCTGTTATTACAGCCTGATTAATTAGGGTAGGTCATTCCTAAGTTTCTTTATCTAAATATCAAGTCATCAGAGGCTCCTTCCTCTCTTGCTCCCTAGCAGCATCTCTTCCCCATATTCTTCAAGATCATTCCCACATACCATTACAGCAGCTGAGAATGGAGAAGGAACTGTCATTATCCTATCCAATCCCATAACATACTATATGGTATATGATGAGTGGCCCATCGCAGTTAGTAATGTCATTGGCAATGGTCTGCCTAAGGAAACACTCCCTCTTCTTCTCAGAATCAAACAGAGTGTTAATACTGCAAGAAACTGCTTTTGGGGTGATTTGAACTAAATGACTGTATTCCTAGAGGTGTGGTGCCTCAGTTGTTTAAAGATGCTGAACAAGGTCTGTACTCCAATGGTTTGAGTCCTAGCACCACATGATGGAGTGTGTTCCGGTCACTTGCCTCAGCTTATGCCAACCATGCAGTTCAAAAGCATGCTACATGAAAGTAGATAAATAGGTACCACTTCAGTGAGAAAAATAATAGTGCTTCATGCGGAAGTAACCAACTGGTGTAGGACCTGCCCAAATGCAATATCTGAACACAAGGCCAGATCTGTGGAAGGAACAAGCACTGGATGATACTGCACAACACGATTAGCCGTTCTGAGTGCGGAGCTAGTTTTCCCCCTATGGTGTACTCTGGATAGGGTGCCTGTGTGAGCTGAACAAATTAACAATCTTCGGCAGCTTAACAACTATTTTGTGTTAACACACTGTAGTCTCCTGGCTAGTGTAAGATTGTCATAGCCAAATAAATAAATAAACTGCCTTCCTTCCACAGAAACCACTTTTGAAGGAAATCAAAAAATGAGTTACTAGCACATAACCATCATTCTTAGCAGCAATAAGGGCAAACGTACACAGTGGATGGATTCCCTTAATAATTATGCCTTCTAGAGTGGTAATCACTTTAACTATCCCCTGAAAAAACATCTGCAGCATGTTAGTTAATTATCTTTGTGGTAGAGTTTCACAGAAAGATTACATTGTATTTTTATGATGCAAATAAATAGAAAATCACATGGGGAAACAACTTGCAAATGAAGTTTTAGCAAGTTGGCAGCCAGCTTCCCCAAAATGAGCAAACATTAAAATTGAAACTTATCTGACACAACTCTTGAATCCTCAAGAATGTATTTAAAAGTTCATCCTTAAAAACAACTTCCCCAAAAAGGTGTATCTCTACTTTACTAACTCTAGTCCCTCCACAATAATAATATGAAGACAGAACTGTTAATATTAAGCAATCACAGAAGATATTAGTCCATAATTAACCCACTAAATACAATGACCAATTTTCATAGGTAAGAAAAAACGAATGGTTGGTTTTTCCCTCTTTATACATATTTTAATACTATTTTTAATTGGGTTCCTTGTACCATTTCTATTTCTCCTTTGTGGCACTTGACCATGGTTTCTCCCATTAGTACACAATAATGTGCAGAAATTGCTTTGATATCAGGTATCAAATGTCCGTGTCACAGATACATGATTTTTTTGTAGGCTGCTTGCTGACATCTGCTATTTCATTATGTGACCCTTCTGAGCATTTTAAGGTTTATCATTTTTGCCATTTCTGCAGAATATTTTTACATTTCACAACATAACATTATTCAGGAATGTACAAAACTCAAGTTCACATTTTGGTGGGATTTGTGATCATGAGATCTTGACAGGAAGAACCATTTGTAAAAGGTGACACCTCTGTCTATGTGCAAGTGTGTGTGTGTGTGTATCCAGTATATAAGTTCTGCTTTTGATTATCTGAAAAATGGAATGCAAGTGGCACTCTATATAATCCATATATTGTAATGTTGATGTATATAGCCTTAATAAAGAGATTTATGTTGGGTTTAAAAAAAAAATCTATTAGTTTGTACATAATAGGGAACATTTGAGGCCAACAAAGGTAAATTAATGCTCATATCTACATCCTGAATATGAGATCTTTGTCTAAAGGCTACAGTAGAAATCAGCTTTGTATTAAAAAAATAATACAAGATAACCTCTTGTTATCTGGTCCTACTTTCAACCTAGCAATTCCAAGACTAGATCAATGGAACAATCTACACTGCATTAGGCAGCTTGTACTTTAAACTTGGCTAAAGTACCATTCCCATAAGCTCTCACAATCATGCAACTGGAACAAGTGTCACATATGCGAGACCACAGATTGTCCATGCATACCCAACACTGAGTTACGACTGTGGCCATGGATTTGAACAACTATCTTATGTCCTCAACTAACAATTCCTGTGGGACTGAGCTGGATGATGAAATGCAATTCCTTCCACCTTCTGAAAGAATAAGATTTTTTTAAAAAAATTACATATAGAGAAATTGCCTGGGACGTCATATAAGGAGCCCTGGTGACATGGTGGCTAGAATGCAGTATTGCAGGCTAACTCCTCCCACAATCTGGAGTTTGATCCTGACCGGCTCGAGGTTGACTCAGTCTTCCATTCTTCTAAGGTCAGTAAAATGAGGACCCAGATTGTTGGGGGCAATATGCTGACTCTGTAAACTGCTTAGAGAGGGTTGAAAAGCACTATGGGGCAGTATGTAAGTCTAAGTGCTACTGCTACTGCAATAAAGTACCATGGCAAATTGACAATCTGCTGGTTGTTGCTAGCTAGCAAGACAATGCTGCATCTGAATTAAGATGCAGCACCAGAACAAAGAAGAGATTATTGAGATCATCCATGGGATTCCAGACAACTACTATTACTCAAGAGTGGACCACAGAAACTGTCAATTTTATAGCTGGCCTATGAGTAAAGCAACTGGGAATTGGGATTTACAACAAGCTCAAATTCACAAAACAGACTTTATGGACACTAAGTTTGACCGAGCCTTATATCTTAACTACTTTTTTAGATTGTTTTTTTCCCCTTTGCATATTGCAGAGATTAAGCCCTTTGAGACTGGTAAAGTTTTACAGCATTCATTGGGTGAGTTTCCCACTACTTTAAAGATGATGGTGTACATTTGATTTTAAAACTTTTAAAAATGTATGATTTTTTTCAACTATACAGCAAAAGGGCTTAGTATATGGATTTTGAAATTTTAATAATGGATTAAAGGGGCCAGGGGAATTTGGAATTATAGCTTTGAATTACTTAGACAATACTTTCTCATGGGAATATGGATATTGTTTTTTGGTGGGTATGATAAGAAGACTTTGAAGGCTGGACACTAGAGCCAGCGTATAAAGAAAATGGAGCAGAAATCCTTAATGCAAACTTTTCAATATTTTTCAGCTAAGCTTTTGGACAGAATAAAGCAGACGATTGATAAAATTGACAGAGCATGTTATAATGAAGTTGTAGAACAAGAATAAGTTGCATTTGATGTTCATGAAATTACTTTGAGGGATAATTTAAATGAATAAAAATGGCCCAGATGGATGATTTATTCCCTAAAGGAGATGAACAAACATTAAATCAGATTTTTTTCCCCTTCTGGATATAGAAAACAGCTCTGCTAAGATTTGGTAACACTTTTTTAGAAGTGACAAACAAAAGGATAAATTTACTTGTGGATGCAGGAGAAATCTGTTAAAGTTCTGAAATATTTTACTTTGAAACAGATAAATAGTAAATTACCTCTGTGACTTTTTTGAAGAGTTCAAAGAATTTTAAAAAAAATCAGGGAAGATTTATAAAATCGGCTTGTTCAATCAGACTTAAAAGAAGAAAATAGTTATCTGGGTGCCCTTAAAGGACTTTTGTTGACAAAGATTGACATAGCATTTTGATTTTATTTATTTTACTTATATTTATATACCACCTTTATTATTTTTACAAATAAGTCAAGGCAGCAAATATATCCAGCATACCTTCTTCAGTGGTAGGATTCAAATAATTTAACAACCAGTTCTCTGCCCTAATAACCGGCTGAGTGGGTGTGGCTGAGTGGGCGTGGCTGAGTGGGCATGGCCAGGAGGTGTGGCAGCACTCAGCCTCCTGCAGCTTTCTGCCAGCCAAAACAGGGCACAGGGGTTAAGGACAAAATGTGGGCTTTGCTTTGTGACATCCAGATTCAGCAAGCAAGGGGTATGAATTGCACAGAAAATACACTCTTGTTTGGTTATGAAGAAATATCCCCAAAGTCAGATGTACACTAAATGTAGACTGACTTTTAGCTACACACCTCCCC
>JANHFL010005120.1:36118-50342 GCA_032468155.1 Oxyrhabdium leporinum
TATCTATCTATCTATCTATCTATCTATCTATCTATCTATCTATCTATCTATCTATCTATCTATCATCTATCTTTATCATCTATCTATCATATCTATCTATATCATCTATCTATCATTATGTTTGCACATAGATTGCATGCTCTTTCAAAACTGTAAAAAAAAAACCCAGTCCAAATCCTTTGCTCCCATATAAGATCTATAGTATCCCCATTCTACTTTCAATTCCCCGCATTCGTAAATTATACTAAGCCATCCATTGTTTTAATCACGGCATTTTGGAGAACAAACTTTTATTCCTAATGGGCAAAATAATCTTGATTTAATTTAATTTTTTATTTCCTAATTCTTCATTTTTTAGTTGCCTTGTATCAGCAGTTTCATTAGAAATATTGTTAAACTACCCACCTGGGCATCATCTTAGGCTACAGTTGCAATCAGTAAGCCAAAAATAAACCATGAATGTAAGATGTTCCATGTTCTAAATCAACCCATACCCTTCCCCCTAGCCCCTATTTGCACTTTCTGCAGAAATGTAAACCAAAACCAAATAACTGCTTGGAAAGAACAGAAGGTTTTTTGCATTTAAGAGTCTGCATGGGCAAGCTATAATTCTGGCACTGAGAACAAATCTCTGGACTTAGTGTGTGCTCACAAGCTTCTCATCCTTTAAATTCTGTGTATTCCTTCCACTTTTGCAGATGTTCTAGTGAAAAATAAAAATATTAACTTAAATTCTTCATACTGCTGGCCTCTTATGGGGCAAAGAGAAAGAACCACTTAGAAAATTTACCAACTGTTGTTTCCTATGAAAACATTCTCTAATCAAGCCCGTGATTCTGGCCAGAAGCTAAGACAGGACATACATCAACAATCAAAGAAAAATCTGAAAAGAATTTCAAGTAACATTTTGATAGATGGTCTTGGAGGGAACAAATATCCTCCCAAGATCTATATTATTCATAAGATATCAAAAATTCCCAGGAAGGAATGGTATGGCCTGTCTCAAAACATTATCATTTGAGAAGAAACTGTCAATGAGATATAAATCTAACGGCATTTAAAAAAAATAATGGGAAGTCTTCTTTCCCATTACAGATGCATCTAAAGAATTTTCTTCCAGCTGTTTTCTTTATTAGTACTGTAAGTTAACAAATATTTTGGGCCCCAAATCCCCAAAACCAAGACTGGCGCAAACATCTTGTTTAAAGAGCCCATGGATGAGAGAATTCCAGTCGTCTTTTGAAAGAAGCACCTGCGTTTGTTGAGGGACTGAGAGAGTAGAACAGGAAAGGGATAAGGAAGAACCGTTGCCAGCCAATCTTGCTGACTTGGGGATGACAGTTCTTCGTAAATGCCTGAGATTGCTTTCCTCCTTTCAACCATTTTCTGTGCAATAATTCATATTTTCATGTCCTTTGTTCTTTTTAGTCCACTTATAAATTAATACGTAAAGCAACACATGAAAAATATGTGTTACAATTCTAATTCCCCATCTATCTCCACAGCAACATACTGCAGTTCTGGTTCAAGGGTGTGAGTCACCACTGTGGAAACCGGAGCCTCTTTTAAACATGAGGGATATGAAAGAATTTCATAAATAATTCCACTGGAAATGAAATGGAGCATTCTGTTCCCACTAGATAGCACAGTGTCAGAAATGCATCTAATTTTAATCTTGCCATCAAAAATCTGCCTGAAAGATGCCTGAAAAAAGGTACACAATTGGAAGTTAGACGCAAACAGCGGTAGTTCTACTTTAAAAGAGAGCTTGTATTAGGGAAATTTATATTTTAAAATTCTTCATTAGTCAGATGTACAAATCCCAGGATAAAAGCGTGGTGATTTGCATTTTTTAAAAATTAGGGTAGCACCTGGGAGAAATATGCTATAAACCAGTTGTTCTCAACCTGTGGTCCGCAGACCCCTGGGGAGGGGCATGATGTCATCACAGGGGGTCCATGAAGGCTTGAATAAATGTTATGATTTAAATGTTAAGCCTTGGGGGGACCATGGTCTGTGACCACAAAAGGTATTTAAACGGGGGTCGTGGTGAAGAAAAGGTTAAGAGCCGCTGCTATAACATGTCTCTACATGCTGATAAATATAAACCAGTATTCATATGACACTGTCGCAAAATTTGATTTCATACTGTCCTCTGGAATAATCCTGTTATTTATTCAATCATTGTCAATGATGGTGGATCAATTTTTGTTACTAGGTTTTCTCCAGTTTTTCTCCAGGTTTTTTTTTTCTATCAGAAAACTGCCTAGAGGAGTAATTGGATTTTTTGAAGATTGGAAGTACACGACTCTATCAGAATCCCAGTTGTACATATGACAACCTGGCACTCCATTCCTTTGGAGAATCCATACAACTTGTTTAATGTGCGTGCACAGAATACTACGTCTAGGTCAGATCAGTGGAAGCATTTACTCCGAAATGTTTATGGAGATTCTTAGTCATCCAGGTCATGATTGTTCTAAAGGTTCTTTTTCAAGAGGCAACTGGACTTTCTGGTTTTTCTTTGAAGACATTTTGCTTCTCATCCAAGAAGCTTCTTCAGCTGTAATTGGATGATGGGGAATGGAAGGATTTGTACTCCTTGCAGACAGCTGGCCATTTGCATTCTTTTAGTGAGTTGTTAAGGTCACCTGGAGGTTTATCTCGCTAAAAGACAGCAAATGTCTCACTAAAAGAATGCAAATGACCAGCTGGCTGCAGGGAATACAAATCCTTCCACCCCCAACATCCAGTCAGAGCTGAAGAAGCTTCTTGGATGAAAAGCAAAGCGTCTTCAAAGAAAAACCAGAAAGTCCAGTTGCCTCTTGAAAAAGTACCTTTGGGACAACCATGACCTGGATGACTGAGAATCTCCATAGACACTTAGCAAATATACAATATCCCCGGAAATATTAGGTCTTGAATTAGGCACAGTCAAGTTCCACTTCACGCATAGCCCCACCATTGGTTTTTAACACGTTGTTCATGTTTGTTTCTACAATTAGAAGCACAGATAAACAACCACTGCAGGAGTGTCTTTCAACACTCCCTATGAGATATTCCTGAGTGTAAAAGGAAAAACACTAAACCATTATATCCAGATTGCTCAGCTAACATCACAGCACATTTGGCGACTGCTTTTTTATTCTCCCACCCCACCCCATCTCCATTTCTACAACACAGGCAAATATGACGTTCCAAAAAATATTGTATATGGCAATAATTAAAGCCAATTACATCCTAAGAAGGAAAGTCTATTAAAATGCATAATTGCTTATTATACTGTCCCTTATGCAAATGTTTTGCCTTAGTACCTATATTTGCCTTGTAAATGGGCTATACATTGAGAGCAAATATCCTACTTTCCAAAATACATGATCACATTAATACTTAAAATGAAGTGTACATTTGTAAGCATATTGAATAATTTAAAATGCATATCAAGCCAATTTAGCAGCAATAGCTTTACATGTAACTTTTATTAGATACGCTTCCATTATTTATCTTGTATAGCACAGCAACTATAAAAAAAAATAAAATGTAGTAGCAAAAGTATATCAAGGAGTTGCCAAAAAATGTTTTTAGCTATATAAAAAGCAGCATTATGACATTATAGACTACTTGTCAGGAAGAAACTACACAGAAACTGCAGTTAAGAGACCAAAAGTGCAAGAAGAGAAAATCCTATGGAAGGACAGGAATCTTCCTAAGAGGATAGACAATAGAACCAATCGGGAAAGGGAGGCAGTTCCCGTCATTGGATGCCTTCAGACTCAGAGGGTAGGCAGTCATCTGTCTGGATGATTTAATCTGGATTCTTGCACTTAGCAGGCAGATGGATTTAATGGTCTAAATACACTCTGATATGTTCTTATTATTATTTTATGCACTTTTCTGGGACCAAACCCCCAGGACAATTTATACCAGGAATCGCCTTTTTAAAATACATACAAGAAATTAGAATACGTACAAAAGCAATATTAAAAACATGTGATCAAGATGAAACCCTTTTAAATTGGGTTGGGGAAAAAAGAAGGCTTTCATCGGGCATTTAAGAGAATTCCCATTATGCCTGATAGACTTGTAAAAAACCCCAGAAATGTCTGAGTTCAAATACATATGATGATACAAAAGAATTTTGAAGATCAACATTCAGCTGAAACCAGAAATGTTCTTGCTGGCATTAATGGACAGTCAAGTAGAAAAGAGCCATGGAAGATTATTTTTAAATATGATTACTGCTGCAAGAATATTATATGTGCAAAATGGAAAAAATCTGAAATATGCACCAGAGAGGAATATTTGCCTGAACTAGCAGAGATGGCAAAATTAATTTGTTCGAGTAGAGAAAGATCAATGGCTACTTTTATTAGTGGTTGGAAACCATTTATAGACTTTTTGCTAAGAGAGAGAGAGAGGGAGGGAGGGAGAGAGGCGGAGAGAGAGAGAAATGAAGTTTTGAAGATTAGAAAGGGTAATTTAAGGAAAGAAGAAAATTGGTCCCTTCTGAATCTGTTAATCTGTTAATAATGTAACGTTAGAGAAAGAGGGTAAAATATAAATATATCTATAATCACAATCAAGACCAGAAGCTGCTTCTTTCCTTTCCTTTTCTATTTCTTTTTCTATATTCTCTCATCACTATTCACTAATTTTCTTTATTCTCTATTTTCTCTTATGGCTTACAAACTCAATAGGGGAGGGTTCACTCCACTATTTGGAGAAGGGATAACCTGGAATGTCAGAACGGTAGCTCAGCTAGGAAGTCAGTAAAATTTCCTGAAAGAAGGAACTATTTCTGAATTGTTGCCAAGGAAACTATATGGACATATCTATGCAGACAGCAGGAGTCAAGCTCAACTTGAAGGCAACTTTATTATAAAGTTCAAAAAAATACTGCAGGAGCAGCACCCGGGGAGGGATCAAGGTAGATCAGACTAATAAATCACGATACAAATCTTGGCCCTTTTTTATGGTCCTCATAATCTTAACTCCTGCTTCTCCCCCCCCCCACCCCCCCAAAAAGACGGGGGCAAAACTTGCAGCATAAACCTGCTAAAAACCAAGGTCCTTTAGTTTTTGTTTCTAGCAGGGCCACTCTTCCAGATTTACAAATATGGTCAATACAGGTAGTCCTTGACTTACGACCACAACTGGGTCCAAAATTTATGTTGCAGAGTGAGGCAGTTGTTAAGTGAGTTTTGCCCCATTTTGCAACCTTTCTTGCCACAGTTGTTAAGTGAATCATTGCATTTGTTAAGTTAGCAATTTGGTCCTTAAGTGAATCTGGCTTCCCCATTGACTTTGCTTGTCAGAAGGTCACAAAAGGGGATCACATGATCCCCAAGACACACTGCAACTATCATAAATATAAGTCAGTTGCCAAGCATCTTAATTTGGATCATGTGACCATGGGGATACTGCAACAGTCCTATGTGTGAAAAACGGTCATAAGTGACTTTTTCCAGTGCCATTGTAACTTCAAATGGTCACTAAATGAAATGTTGTAAGTAGAGGACTTATTCTATCTGCTTCTGAACAGGATGGCCATTGAGGATGTTCAGACTAATCAGTATAATTGCAAGAGAAAAAGCTGCATTGCTTCCTTTGTGAGATTATATATGCACACACCTATGGATGCGTATGCATAGGAATTAACATATATATTGAGGACAAGAAACCGCTATCTTAACAACATGAGCAACACACAACCAAAAGCCTGTGTATGTAGGAATATGTGTAGAGATGTTCTAGGCTATTCTTCTCCTAATTCCATCAAAATTTCCTGTTTTTCCCATTTATTTGTTGAGCTTGCCTTTTTCTGCTCAGTATTAAAGTATTCCTTTAGTGTAGACAAAGGAGAAAATCTTGATTAATGTGTTTCTTTGTTACACACTAGGGTGGTCCCAAGCAAAACAAAAGTGCCTGGAACATTTGTTTATCAGCATCTTATCCTCAGGCAAATGCTAATCCAATAACAGTAACAGAGTTGGAAGGGACCTTGGAGGTCATCTACTCCAGCCCCGGTCTCATAGGAGATCTATACTATTTCTGATAAAGAAAGGAAGGAAGACTGCTACCATGTCACCCTGGTCCTTCTCTTCACTAGACTAGACATATCTAGTTCCTGCAATTCTTCTTCACATATTTTGGCTTCTAGGCCCCTAATCGTTTTTGTTGCTCTTTTCTGAACTCTTTCCAAAGTCTCAACATCTTTTTTGTATTGGGGTGACCAAAACTGGATGCAGTATTCTAAGTATTCTCGGTTTGACTGAGGGGAACTTCCCAGTTAACAGGTGAATCCAAGGGAGGTCCCAAAGTCTGAAGTAATGCATTTTCAGCTTTTCTCTTCACATTGACATCCCCCACTTTAGCAGCAGTAGATGTCTATTTTTGTTGGTTTGTTTTTGTTATTTGGGATTATTCAGCCACTGTTTGGAAATTCCTTTCTTGGGGTCCTATAACTCCCCCATACCCCAAAGCTTCACAATGTTCTATAACCCACAAATCCCTCATATTGAAAAGGAAGCCGGTAGCACAGAGTTCTCAGATACTCTGGAAGGAAAACTGCCTTAGATTTGCAGGATAAGGCCATTTAAAGTAATAAGGCTTCATCAAGCTAAATTGAGAAACACCAAAGAAAAAACATCTCCTAATTGAACATTGCCACAATCATGATCAGAATCACATTTTTAATCTCCTTTTTCCATAATGTGAAGGCTGATCTTAGGTTCGTTTCCTTAGGCAATCACTTACAAGATAAAAGTGACAATACATACAATCATAATTATCCATATGGAAATACAAACAAAGATTCTATCCATTCTCTCCGGACAGGCCAACTGAAATATGCATAGTTTTGTCTCAACACCATTCATGTTCTGTTTCAACAGAGCGACTAGTTTTCACATCCTGCATTTGGTACCTATGCTATCCTCTGATTGAAAAAGGACCTTACAACACAGCTGGAGGTCCTTCCTGCCTGCTTCACCTGTTTTTGCTTTCTGTAGACAAATGAATTGCACAGACATCGTGTATTTTAAAATCTAATAACATAACGTTATGTCTGTTAAGAGTGTGGAAAATAAATACAAATTTTGATAAATATGCTTTGATAAGTCAAAGTAATAAAGTACTTTTCTGAGAAAAGCTTCTCTCTATTGCCAGTGCAGTATCCTCAATATTTCCAGAATTAATACACTTACAAGCAACTTAGGATAAAATATGAGTGTGTGCAGGATATAGTGCAAAAAAACACAACATAAGATGGCAGCCATGACTCCGCATCCAAAGCTCCACTCAGTTTTTGCATGTATTGCCTTGCAAAACACAAAAAAAATTGGGAGGAGCTTTGGTTGTCTTTGTTGCTATCTTGACTTTTTGAAAAATATCCTGCAGGCAACCCTGGCTTAAGATGAAATGTTCAGTTGTTTTAACTTATCTTGCCAAGTTCATTTCGCAGAAGGGAGAAGAAGAAAAAAAGTGGATCTGCTCTATGGGTCTTAATCCTGTCCAAGAGAAAAAAAATTGTTTAGGAAATTAAAAGGCAGAAACACAAAGAGAAAATTCCCAGGTGATTTTGGAATTCATTATAGCAAGAACTATAAAAACATCCACTGAAGACTGGAAAAGTAGATCTAAATTAGCTCTTTAATGAGCTGACGCTTTAAAGGAATCTCTATAATAGATGGAACAAGGGATATATATTCAATGAAGACTATAGCAAAGGAAACCAATCATGGAAAGATGCTATCAAAGACTAAAGCCAAAAACTGAGGCTTATGAAAGAGTGCAAGGGAGGGAGGGGAGATGTTTTTACCTACAGAGTAAAGCAAAGGTAGAGCTGCCCAGTGTGTAGAAAAAATAATAAAATCTTTAGCAGAATGACTTTGTCTTCTTTCAGTATCCAAGCCATGACAAGCAAGACAAATAAGAGAGAGCTGAAGGATGCTAAGGAAAGAAAACTACTCTGCAAGGAGCAAGGCACCAATTTCATTCCATAAAACCTCAAATCACAGAGAAGCATCCAGCAAGGTTGGCCCTGTCACTCTGATGATGTCACAATGCCCCTCTCCATGCCTTTTGTAGCCCTCAAGCAAGGAGGAAAATTATAGCACAACCCCCAGGCAGAAACTCCTGACTTTTAAAAATCAGCTATTAATCCCTGAATCAAATTGCCATATGTATATGTGTATGTATGCAGAGAAAGAATGCCATACAGGTAGTCCTCAGCTTACAAGCACAATTGGAGCCAGAATTTCGGCTGTTAAACAAGGTGGTCATGCCTGACTTCATGATATTTTTCATCCTAGTTAAGGGAATTGCTGCAGTTAAGTGAATCACACAGTCATTAAGCAATTCTAGCTTCCTCCATTGACTTTGCTTTTCGAAAAACAGCTGGGAATATCACAGATGTGATCACATGACCAGCTGCCAAGCACTCTAATTTTGGTCATGTGACCCAAAGGATGTTGCATCAGTCATAAGTGTGAGGACCAATTGTGGATAACTTTGTTCCGTGATGCTGTAATTTTGAAGTGCAGCTAAACTAATGGTTGTAAATCAAGGACTAGCTGTATATAAATCATTGTTGATCAGTGAGCTGCAGAATTCAGGAGTCAATTAACTTTATTTGGGAAAGTAAAGTTTAAATTTAAACAGAAACCTGAACAGTCTCTGTGTGTTTGAAATTCTTCAGTGTCGTCCTATGCCGTGAATTTTATGTGGAGGACAAACCTGGTCTGAATGTTCTCTATGAGTCCAGTCAGTGGTAGGATTCAAATAATTTAACAACCGGTTCTCTGTCTTAATGACCTGCTGGGTGGATGTGACTGTGTGGGCTTGGCCAGGGTGGGCATGGCCAGGAGTTATGTTTGGTTATGAAAAAATATCCCCAAAGTCAGATGTACACTAAATGTAGACTGACTTTTAGCTACACACCTCCCCAGCAAACAGCAAATTTTGAAGCTCCAGGTAAAGAGGATTCATTTTAGGATGAGTAAACACAATTTGCATGTTGGAGGTTCCTGAAGGAATGCTGGGAAACTCTGTATTTTAAAGAACATTTGAGGGAGGGATGCAGAATAGCCCTTCTCTGCCTGAGGCTGTAGAGACCTGGCACCAATCAAAACACTGTTTGTGAAGCAACTATCAACACTGACAGGGTAAACCACTAATATATGAAAATAAGAGCAAATTCCGCTCCCTTTTAGTACTGATGATGTTACCTAGTTTGGTAATGAAACATGTGCAAAAAAAACAACAACCATCAAGCTCAGAGAGCACCAAGGACTCCACAGTTCAACCCTGTGCTACAAAGATTATCTTCTATTGATAAATACTTTTTGGTTAGAGGGACTCAGACCCTGCCTTATATGAGATGGATTTCATTCTAAATTTTGATATGATTTCTGTAAATAAGGAATGTAGAATTATAATGGCTGTGTATTTGATCCTTCATACATCAAAAAAATACAAAACTAAGGGATAAACAAATAAAAAAAAAGATTTGAAAAAAGAAAAGGCTCAGGAAAGAAAAAGAATGAAAGTGTAAGAAAAATAGGAAAAGAAGGAAAAATGAAAAAGAATGACTTCCAACTTTCTTTTGTACAGATATAAGTAAAAAAATATATCAAACTCTTATTCTAAGATTAACATTTGTCTACATTATTTCCATAATCCCTTATTTAATTATCAAAGCCCAGATCAACTTTTAATTTCAATTTCTCACAAAAAGTCCAGTTCATATTGCTTTAATCACTTTGTTAAGGAAAACACAACTGATTTATTTAATTGCACCAAACTCTAAATAAAACAGGAATGGAAAAATCCTAAACTCCAGTCTGGACCCATGCTTCTCAACTTTGGCAACTTTAAGGTGCATGGACTTCAATTCCCAGAATTCCCCAGGCAGCATGAAGCTCGCCCATCTTAAACTTGCCAAGACTGAAAAATGCTGATCTACAGATAGGGATTTTTCCATTCCTCTTTTACTGGTTCCTACTTACTTATGAGCAACCATAATGCAAAATCCCCATTCCCAATTCACCCACAGTAATGATCATGCAAAATCCCCATTCCCAAATCACCCTAGAGCAGGGGGTTTGGGCCTGGAAGGCCTCCTGCACCAACTTGAAAGCCAAAACAGGGCACGTGGGGCATGCGATGCCCCCCCCCCCGTGCCCCATTTTAGACCTGGATGGTCTCCTGCACCATCCTGGAAGCCAAAACGGGGCATGGGGGGGTGCGCAAACCCCCCGTGCCCCATTTTGGGCTTGGACGGCCTCCTGCACCAACCTGGAAGCCAAAATGGGGTGTGCGGAGGGACTCCTGGGTGGGGCGGGGAAGGGCAGGGCCAGACAGAGGTGGGATTAGCCAGTTCTCTGAACTGGGCAAAAAGTTAACAACCAATTTTCCCACCTCTGCGAACAGGCTGAATCCCACCTCTGACCTTCTTTCTCCTATTTTTCCCACAACAACCCTGTGAGGTGACTTGGGCTGAGAGAGAATGACTGACCTAAAGTCACCCAACTGGCTCTTATAGCCAAGGTGAGACCTGAACTCATGTTCTCCTGCTTTCTAGCCCTGTGTCTTAATGACTAAACCAAACTGGCTCTTTTTTGTTTTCCTTATCTAATTAATTATGAGATCAGTTATGAGATTATATTTTAGTTACACATGGTGATGTGCTATCAAAATACCTGCTGGAATGAAGAGGGAAATTGCTTCTTTTTTTCTCTTCCCCTTTTTTCTTTCTTTTCTGTTTTTACATACCCAATCTTTCTCTTTTTTGTATTTTTCTATTTGAATTTTTTGTAGTTTGTATTAACTTCTATTATGTACATGTATAATTCTTAATAAAATTATTTGAAAAAAATGCTTAAAAGCTGCATATATATGTCAGCTAGTATGTGATAAGGAAATACATGTTAAACTAAATAGCAATTAAAGACTTTATTTAACTAGTAAATGTATGATCAACTAACAAACAAATTAGGAATTTTCTTCCTAATACAATACCTTATGTTTATTGCTTAATACTTATTTAACCAAGAACCTTTTAATTTAACCTACCTTAGGCTGCAATCTTGGTAAATATATAATTGTTAAATATATATTATGATATAAAATGGATTTCCATTCATGCTGGATCTAACAACTGGATAGGTCTCTTGATAGTTCTGCTCTTTGCACTATTTACATTTCAATTCATTATCTGCATTATTGTAAGTAGGAGATGGCAAAATGATGAATGACCTCATACACTCAGTGGATAATAACACCTAAATCTTGACTTTCTGTCTTGTATTTTATTACTTTTTTCCCTGTTTAGTTCATTATAGTCTTTCCTCTCCAGTTGCTGCATTGCTCAACTAGTGGACACTCAATAGCTTAAAACAAACTTCTAAAAAAATCTGCTGCTGAAGTGTTGATAATGATTATGTTCTGCTCCATGAACAAATTGTAACTTCAGCAATTCCCCTAGGAATGAAAGCCATTAATAGAAGAAAGAAATAAAATCAGCTGCCAAGAGCAGTGAGCTAATGGAATCCTGAATACTTGAAACACAAGGGGATCGAACTCCTAACACAAAGTTCAGAGTATTGAGTGTGTAACTTGTATTTCAACCAAGGATCATTCCAAATGTCCATATGGATTTGGAAGGATAAGAAAAAGGGGCTTTCAGTGGATTAATATGCTTAACTGGTGTTGTTCTTGTTCAAAGCTAATGACTTAACCTCCAACTATGTATGAAGTCCCTGAATTTGTTGGAAATGTTCTCCTTCCCACTGCCTTCCCACATCTGTTTGCTATGTATTCCTTTTCTGGTTGACTCTGGCAAAGTCACATGTTGTGGACTAGAGATCTAAGCAAACAACATTGCTTGGATATGGATTTGGCCCAAGAGGGGGGGGGAAATGGTTTATGCTCCATTTTTAGTGGGGTATAACATTATAGTCCTAATGACAATAGAGGAATCCATAATTCTAGTTCTAATGATAATATAAGATGCAGAAAGAGAGGTCACATTACCAGTTTCAGTACTTCATATATTCCTTTTTTACATAATGCTCTTCTCTCCATCGGAAATTTAAATTGATGGACATCAGGCGCAAGCAACTATAGTCACACATGTAGAGTTCAAGCTAACTATATTGTTATATTCCCCTATTATATAGGAAACTCCCCAGACTGCTTGCCCTCTCTTGGGAACAGATAGATAAATCTCTAAGGAGCTTAGAGAGTCAGTTTTGGATCTCTTGTGACTGCACGAGGATTCAAGGCTAATTCCCTGCTTGACACCTTCTTCCTGCCTGGCTGACTGTTTCCTGTGGACCACTTTCAGGCATTTTGTAGATAATGCCTAGAATAGGCTGGCTTTAGTTTCCCCTTATTTTTTTCCACTTATAAACTCCAAAAAAAAGATAATGCATTCTTTTGTTTCCCTTTGTTTTGCCTGTATGTGCTTTTAGTTTGTCTTTTTACCATAATAAGTAACATATAATTAATTTGTTATGAATCGTTGTATCATAACACATATGTATGTGTTAAGATTTTCTGAAGAGGGTACATCAAAGGACAGCAGAGAATATATCTTTTTCCAATAAATAATAATGTTCTCCTTTTGTACCTAAACTTGTAACTACCTGTGATAACTGTGCTCATGCTAGTTATATTAAGTACCTATGACAATTGTATTTTTATATGCAGTAGAGGTCACACTATGTAATTTTTATCCATCAACACTAAGCTAGTAAGCAAAGGATTCTAGATGGAATCACCATCTTGATTCCTGTAGATTCCTTCCTCCCTAGCTCCCACAGAAGTATTTGTTCTCATTGCCTTTCCTTTCATCTCTGTTGGATCAAAAATACTTATAAAGAGCTCTGTGTATTTAAAATACATTAAATAATTAACAGTGATGTTCTCCGGGGGTTTTTAGCACATGGCAATATGAAATAAATTACTGGAAATCGCACCCATTTGGCAACTTTCTCTAATTAGGTAGAGCTTCTTCAAAAAGCTTTCAGAAAAGCAATATATCAATATATGGACAAGCATTATTATCTCAAAAATGACCTCTCTTTTATCCCTGTGGAAAATTATTTCAGGAAGCACGGTTTTCTTGTATGCAAACACATAGAATTACCTTTGTTACAGTTATCCAGTAGTATATAGGATGATTTGATGCAACTCTTTAATTATTTTAAAGAATCACCAGCTCTCCTTTATAGTTGAGTTAATTATTACTTTCCTTTTCAGAGAGGATTTTGAACCTGAATGTTAAACAATGCTAAAATCACTTATTCAATAACCAGTGAAACCAGCATTGAGTTCTGCTCTGAGTAACTTTCTACTCCACCCAGATTCCAGAATATATTAAAGAAGCCTGAATGAATTCCACTGTCTGGTCGGCAAACTCCTTTAGGCACATGTGAAGGGTTTCTTCTTTATGCTTGTCAATAATGAAAAGATGAAGTACTTCTAAAGTGCCCTCAAAAATGTATATTCATATCCTGGCTGTCCTAGATTTTTCTCTGCTTATTTTTCTGCCCCTCGAAATATGTTCCATTATGTTCTTGTTCCACTTGAAAAATTACTTTATCTCAAATTTTAGTTAAACTTTTCTGGATAGCCTGCATCCAAGAATAAAGCATAACATTCAGTCTGCAATATTTGACAGTAAACAATCTTCAAGAAAGAACTTGAAGACAAAGAAAAGTTCTAACATTCCAGAAAAGTTACTGTTTATACTTCTTGTCAGATGAGTAGCATCCATAATGCTTTCTTAGTAATGGTGTCAACTTGGCCTCCTGTTCAACAAGGGATTTCAGAATTTTACACTTACTAAGTTCCTAAAGGGATGATCTCAGAAAATCTTGCTGGGAAACTTCTGTTCAAAGGAATGAGCAATGATAACTTGCAAGTTTCCACATAATCCATTTTAAAGCATATATGAAGCTCCTGGCAGAAATAATTGGGGGAGTTTATGCTCTCAAAACATTGATGAGTCCCAAATATACCAATCTTTTCCATCCAGTTCTAAGACAGTGATTCAAGTTCTGGAATATATATAATATCAAAAGAGATTAAGACAAAAAAAAACACCACCTTAATCCAGACTACATAAATATCAAAAGTGTTTCAGTTGTTTGAAAAGGCAGATCTAGGAAAATGGATTCAACTTGTGTGGGAAGTGTTGTATTAGATTCATTGGAGGAGG